>SJXQ01002985.1:0-41375 GCA_006408695.1 Aepyceros melampus | reverse complement strand
GAGTATGGTTTCAGTGTGTCTGCCCTCTGATTCCCTCTTGCAACACCTACCATCTTATTTGGGTTTCTCTTACCTTGGGAGTGGGATATCTCTTCATGGCTGCTCCAGCAAAGCACAGCCACTGCACCTTACCTTGCTTTGTAGCACATAGTAAATGCGAAACTGACTTTTGTTTCATAACATTATATGACAAATGAAATAAACTAACATAGAGAGTAATAGGTAGGCAAATACGTTAATTAAACTAAAAATAATCATGGTAGTAAAACTGGCTATTTTATTGCTATGAGATGATAATATAAGAATGCCTGGCTACCCACTAAGTTTCTTTGGATTAAAAATAATTTATATACAAAAAAGAGATAAGAGATCTAATACATTGTCTTTGCAAGACCTCAGTGCCATAATCTTTTCTAAAGATTCAGTTCAGTTCAGTTCAGTTCAGTCACTCAGTCGTGTCTGACTCTTTGCGATTCCATGAATTGCAGCATGCCAGGCCTCCCTGTCCATCACCAACTCCTGGAGTTCACTCAAACTCACGTCCATCAAGTCAGTGATGCCACCCAGCCATCTCATCCTCTGTTGTCCCCTTTTCCTCCTGCCCCCAATCCCTCCCAGCATCAGAGTCTTTTCCAGTGAGTCAACTCTTCGCGTGAGGTGGCCAAAGTACTGGAGTTTCAGCTTTAGCATCATTCCTTCCAAAGAACACCCAAGGCTGATGTCCTTCAGAATGGACTGGTTGGATTTCCTTGCAGTCCAAGGGACTCTCAAGAGTCTTCTCCAACATCACAGTTCAAAAGTATCAATTCTTTGGTGCTTAGCTTTCTTCACAGTCCAGTTTTCACTATTACAGAGTTCAAATTCTAAATAGTTTAGGATTATTTTTAGAAAGAAAGGATAGAAACTACTAGGGCAGATATATTACAAAATTGTGATGTAGATAAGATAATTTTAGTCACACAATTATTTTATACATCAATTTAAGAATAATGTTTTGTTTTATTTACTGTAAAGTGTGGTTTAGAAAAAGAGAGATGCAATTGCAATGGAGACCAAACATACCTAAGCAGATACTAGACAAAATAAAAGCACCAAGAATTTTAAAGATTTATTAAAGGGATTAATAAGGAGACTATATAAGGGATAGATATTCTATGGTTAAGTATCAAGAGAGAAAAGAATGATTCCTTTGAGAAAGAAAAAAAATGTACATTCTGTTTGGAAAAAAGTAGTTTTAGCTAGATTTTCATACCCAGTGATGTTCAAATGTGACTTCAAGTTAATAGTTCTTTGAGTTTGATGAGTATCATGAATCAAGTAGTTCCAGAGTTCAGGTTTAGTTGATGATATAAGACTCAGGTTATGTTCAGCTTTGAAAAGCCAAAGGAAAAAAAGTTTGAGAAGATTCAGAGGTGGCTAGCATATAGTGTTATGGAACATTAAGGGGACTGACAAAACTCTACAAGGCTCAACCATTAAGTGCATTTCTCTACTCAAAGTAGAGAAATTTAATACTCTGGCCTAGTTAGAGAATGCCAGGTTGCATCTTGCAAAAAGATACAATGATTAGATTAAAATATCCAGTACATGTAAACACATCTAAACCTCATTTGCCATTTATTTGCTCTAAGTTGAAAGTCCTTCTTTCTCCAAATCTATTTCAATATGAAAGGTACCAACTTCTTGGGGAAATTTACTGACTCTCAGTCTTGACTTCATATTACCTTAAAAGAAATCTACCTCTACATGTTTTCTTGGGTAGGCACATTTTACATTATTCAGATACTATTCTTTTTGCTTGTGCCCTTAGAGAGCCATTTTTGAATATTCATAGGCAAGAGATACATGGTATTCAGAAGGATAAAATAAAATATAAGGGTAGAGATGTGAGTGGGAGGTGAAAAGGCATAAATGAGCCAAGCATTGGGAACAGTTTATAGTTTTAGAAATCAAACTTGATAATTAGAGAACTTTCTAGAGGCTGAGTGTAAAAAATATCAAAGTAGAAAAAAGCATAGACTTTGAAGTCAGATTGACCTTTATTGAATGAAGTGGGCCAATATCTGTACACTTGGGAAATAAATTATATCTAAGATTTAGTGTCCTCACTTGAAAAATTAATAATATTGACAAGTTTGGTTATAAGTATTAACTGTGAATGTTTATATAATATTTATATATTGATATTTACCAATAGAAATGATTGGCTTGCGGTGCTTCTACACTGACAAAGTAATGCTCAAATTTCTTCAAGCTAAGCTTCAACAGTATGTGAACTGAGAACTTCCAGATGTTCAAGCTGGATTTAGAAAAGACAGAAGAACCAGAGATCGAATTGCTAACATTTGTTAAGATAATAAATAAAAGCAAGAAATTCTAGAAGAATATCTACCTTTGATTCATTGACCACACTAAAGCCTTTAACTGAGTGGATCACAGCAAACTGTGGAAAATTCTTCAAGGGATGGGAACACCAGGCCATCTTATCTGCCTCCTAAGAAATATGTATACAGGTCAAGAAGCAATAGTTAGAACCAGACATGGACCAACAGACTGGCTCCAAATTGGGAAAGTTAGTACATCAAACCTATATATTGTCACCTTGCTTCTTTAACTTAAATGCAGAGTACATTATGCAAAATGCTGGGCTAGATGAAGCACAAACTGGATTGCAGGGAGAAACATCAATAACTTAAAATATGCAGATGACACCAACTTTATGGCAGAAAGCTAAGAGGAAGTAAAGAGCCTCTTGATGAAAGGGAAAGAGCAGACAGTAAAAGCTGGCTGAAAACTTTAAACATGTATACTATCATGTAAGAACAAAAAGCTAGTCTAGGTTCGATACAGGATACAGGATGCTTGGGGCAGGTGCACTGGGATGACACAGAGAGATAATATAGGAAGAGTGGTGGGAGGGGGGCTCAGGGTTGGGAATTCATGTACACCTGTGGCAGATTCATGTCAATGTAGGGCAAAACCAATACAGTATTGTAAAGTACAAAAATAAAATAAAAATTAAAAAATAAATAAATAAAAGAAAAAAAGAAAAACTTCTGGCAGAAAAACAAACAAACAAAAAACCTCAACATTCAACAAACTGAGATCATGCCATCTGGTCCTATCACTTCATGGCAAATAGATGAGGAAACAATGGAAACAGTGACAGACTTTATTTTCTTGGGCTCCCAAATCACTTCAGATGGTGACTACAGCTATGAAATTAAAAGATGCTTGCTCTTTGAAACAAAAGTTATGACCAACCTAGACAGTATATTAAAAAACAGAGACATTACTTTGCCTACAAAGGTCCGTCTAGTCAAAACTATGTTTTTTTTCCAGTAGTCATGTATGGATGTGAGAGTTGGACTATAAAGAAAGCTGAGTACAGAAGAATGATGCTTTTGAACTGTGGTGTTGAAGAAGACTCTTGAGAGTCCCTTGAACTGCAAGGAGATCCAGCCAGTTTATCCTAAAGGACATCAGTCCTGAATATTCATTGGAAGGATTGTGGCTGAAGTTGAAGCTCCAGTGCTTTGGCCACCTAATGCAAAGAATCGACTCATTGTAAAAGACCCTGATGCTGGGAAAGATTGAAGGCTGGATGAGAAGGGAACGACAGAGGATGAGATGATTGAATGGCATGATCAACTCAATGGACATGAGTTTGAGCAAGCTCTGGGAGTTGGTGATGGACAGAGAAACTTGGCATGCTGCAGTCCATGGGGTTGCAAAGAGTCAGACATGACTGAATGACAGTACTGACTGACTGCCAGGTATTTCTGCTATTGAAGATGAGATAGATTCTATGTCATTGCTCATGTCAACTGATGTGTTATCTGAAGATTTACCTCTAATATGAAAAACTGTTCAGAAACAACAACAATAATTCAAATATATTCAAAATTAAGGATCCCCAGCTTACTGTGCACTATGAAAGTGATCCTTGATACATAAATGTGTGTCATAGAACTACTCTTCCCAAGAAAGAGCTGTCAAAAACACATCTTCCCAATAACAATGAGCAATTAATTCAGTAGATTTCTGAGTCTCATTTAAAGGATATTTTGCTGTTTGATATGTTGTTTAATGGCTTCTCTGAGTTCCAGGGACTTCCCTGGTGGCTCAGTGGTAAAGAATCTCCCTACAATGCAGGAGGTGTGGGTTCAATCCCTGGGTCCGAAAGATCCCCTGGAGAAGGGTATAGCAACCCACTCCAGTATTTGTGCCTGAATAATCCCATAGACAGAAGAACCTGGTTGAGTACAGTCTATGGGATCACAAAGAGTTGGACACAACTGGAACTATTCAGCACAGCACAGCACCTGAGTTCCACACCTGCTATCACTTTGATGGAAAGGAATCTGTGGCTGTAGAATCTTAATAGATAATGTTAGATAGGAAGTTAGGCATGAGCAATGAAGGGTGGCTTGGATGAAAATGATGCAAGCTGATATCTAAACCCCATCCAGGACACACCCAGGGGAACTCACAGATTTGCTACAAAATAACCAGAAACTTTTCCAATCCGTGCATATGCACTCTAGGCACACAGTGGATACAAACTAACCACACAGGTTTCTCCAAGTAATCTTAGGCAGTCCATTAAGGGTTCACAAATATTTTACACATATATGCATCTGATCATAACAGACTGAAGATATATACAACAGAACCTGCCTGTAGTATAACTTGCAATTTTCATTCAGCCTTCAATGTATGCCCATTTTCATTCCTTTTTATCGATTTATGATAGGTACTAGCCCTATTTTTCACAGGAGACAAGCAAAAGGAGGAGCCAGTAAGTATAAAAGGGGGAAGCCAAAAGGGAATGTGAGGATGACTCCTTTGGGGTCCACCTGCTCCCATGTCTTGAAAGTATCTATCAAATATAAGATCTGTCTGCTTGAGCTAAACTGAGCTGTAATTTGTCTGTTGTTTTAAGAGGAGAGTGAAAAAGTTGGCTTAAAGCTCAAAATTGAGAAAACAAAGATCATGGCATCCGGTCATATCATTTCATTGCAAGTAGATGGAGAAACTGTGGAAACAATGGCAGACTTCATTTTAGGTGGCTCCAAATTGCAGTTAATGACTGCAGATGATGACTACACCATGAAATTAAAAGATGTTTACTCCTTGCAAGAAAAGTTATGACAAACCTAGAAAGAATATTAAAAAGCAGAGACATTACTTTGCCAACAAAGATCCATCTAGTCAAGGCTATGGTTTTTCCAGTAGTCATTTATGGATGTGAGAGTTGGACTATAAAGAAAGCTGAGTGCTAAAGAATTGATGCTTTTGAGCTGTGGTGTTGGAGAAGATTCTTGAGAGTCCCTTGAACTGCAAGGAGGTCTAAGCAGTCCATCCTAAAGGAAATCAGTCCTGAATATTCATTGGAAGGACTGATGCTGAAGCTGAAACTCCAATACTTTGGCCACCTGATGTGAAGAGCTGACTCATTTGAAAAGACCTTGATGCTGAGAAAGATTGAAGGCAGGAAGAGAAGGGGACAATGGAGGATGGGATGGTTGGATGGCATCAACAACTCAATGGATGTGAATTTGAGTAAACTCTGGGTGTTGATGATGGACAAGGAGGCCTGGCATACTGCAGTCCATGGGGTCACAGAGAGTCAGACACGACTGAGAGACTGAACTGAACTGAACTGATGACACATTACCATCTACTTCATTGCTTAAAGGCCTTTCCTGTGTTTCCTGTCTAGAGAAGTTCCTTTAGTATAATCCTTGGGGGTAGTCTTGGTTGTAGGTTTTTTCCTTTCATCATTTTAAGTATTTCTTGCCCTTCCCTTCTGGTCTGTAGGGTTTCTGTTGAAAGATCATCTGTTAGTCTTGCCCTTGTGGATATGCCCTTGTATGTTATTTGATGCTTTTTAATTTCTTCTTTCTATATTTATGTTTTGTGTTTAGTGTTTATTAGTTTGATTAATATGTGTCTTGGTATGTATATCTTTGAATTTATCCTATATGGGACTTTCTGGGATTCTTGGACTTGAGCGGCTATTTCCTTTTGCATTTTAGGGTTGTGTTTTGACTTTTATCCCCTAAAATATTTGTTCATTCCCTTTCCCTTTGTCTTCTACTTCTGAGATGCTTATGGTTTGAATGTTGGGCACATGCATTGTCCCAGAAGTCTCCGAGGCTGTCTTCATTTCTTTTTCTTCTTTTTTCTTTATTCCACTTCTATCTTCCAGCTTACTTATCTGTTCCTCTGTCTCAGTTACTCTGTTGGTTCCCTCCAGAGCACTTTTAATTCAGTTATTTCATTGTTTTTTAGTGATTGACTATTCTTTATTTCTTCTTGGTCCTTGTTGAACATTTCTTGCATCTTCTCAATCCATGTCTCCACTCTGTTTATCCATGTTTCCATTTTCTTATCAAGTTGCTGGGTCATCTTTACTACCATTATCTTGAATTATTTTTCAGGAAGTCTCCTTATCTCCTCCTCTTTTGCTTGGTATGGTGGGTTTTTACCATGTCGTTCACCTGATGATTATTTCTCTGTTTCTTCACTTTGTTTAGTTTGCTGTGCTTTGGGTCCCCTTTCTCCAGGCTAGAGGATCATAGTTCCTCTTAATTTTGGGGTCAGCTCCCTATGGGTGAGGTTGGACCAGTGCCTTGTGAAGGTTTCCTGGTTGGGAGAACTTGTGCCTGTGTTATGATGGGTGGAGCCGTATCTAATTTTTCTTAAGAGTAGTGCAGTGCCTGGTAGAATGTTTTCCAGTGTCTATGGGCTGGCTATAACTTTGGTCAGACTGTTTGTTAAGTGCAGGTTTGTGTTCTTGCTCCACTGTAGGATCGTTATGGGTATCAAGCCTTGGCACTTGCTGACTCTTGTGTGGAGCTTGGTTTCAGTGTAGGTATGGAGGCTTTTGTAAGATTTGGACTGTGAAGAAGGCTGAGCGCCTAAGAATTGATGCTTTTGAACTGTGATGTTGGAGAAGACTATTGAGAGTCCCTTGGACTGCAGGGAGATCCAACCAGTCCATTCTAAAGGAGATCAGCCCTGGGATTTCTTTGGAAGGAATGATGCTAAAGCTGAAACTCCAGTACTTTGGCCACCTTATGCAAAGAGTTGACTCATTGGAAAAGACTCTGATGCTGGGAGGGATTGGGGGCAGGAGGAGAAGGGGAGACTGAGGATGAGATGGCTGGATGGCATCACTGACTCAATGGACGCGACTCTGGGTGAACTCCTGGAGTTGGTGATGGACAGGGAGGCCTGGCGTGCTGCGATTCATGGGGTCGCAAAGAGTCAGACATGACTGAGCGACTAAACTGAACTGAACTGAACTGATGGAGGCTTTTAAGTAGGCTCTCATCTATTAATGTTCCCTAGGGTGGGAGTTCTTTCATGGTCCAGAATCCTGAAGTTGAGTCTCCTCCCTCTGGGTTTCAGTCCTGCCTTCCTACAGTAGCATCAAGATTTGTGAAGCCACACAGTAGAGAAGACAAAAGCCCTTGGTCAGTGTTGAAACAACTCTCCACGTCCAGGTATACTCAAAAAGATCCAGAGAGTTATACAGAGAAGAGAGGAGAGAGAAGGGAGAAAGAGGTGACAAGGAGAAGAAAAGAGCGAAAATATAAGAAAGCAATCAAATGAATAATCAAATCCCCAAGTGAAAATAGATATTAAAACTTAAAGTCTCAAAGATACAAAATTAATAACAAAATGTCAATATAGCAAAAATTAAAAACCTACAATACATTTTAGCCTCTCAATATTACAGCATAGAAAACAAAAAAAAGAGCACAAAAAAATTTTTTAATAACTTTAAAAATAAAGTGGGCTTTTATTTTTTAATTTTTATTTTTACTTTATTATACTTTACATTACTGTATTGGTTTTGCCATACATTGACATGAATCCATCTCGGGTGTACATGAGTTCCCAATCCTGAACACCCCACCCCCCCAACCTCCCATCCCATATCAACTCTCAAGGTAAAAATAGTCTATAAAGACTTAAAATTAAAGAAATAATAAAGAACTGTAATAGGGTAGTTTGAGGGAAAAAGAGAAAAAAGGGGGGGTCAGAAAAAATAAAAAATAACGATAAAATAATTTTTAAAAAATAAAATAATAACAAATTTTGTTGGAGGCAATAAGTGTATGTGTGTATGTGTGTATGTGTGTGTATATATATATGGTGGTAGGAGAGGAATTCTCATGTGATTCCACTGTTTTCCTGCTCCAGTCTGGTTTCTTATTCAGAAGGTCCTCCAAAACTTATCTAGGAAGGTCCTCCAAACCATATCTAAGAAGGTCTCCAGACCTGTCAACAAAGTGGAGTCAGTTCAATCTCAAATCTTTCCTTGTTCTGTTCTGTCTTTCCTTGCTTTCAAGGTCTACCATTCCCTCTTAAGTGCATGGTCCCAGTTTAACTATAGGATTTCAATCTGTTTCACTTGGAACTTCCAGGGTAATTCCCTCTTCTTTGTTTTGCTCACGTTGGCCCATCTCTGCTTGTAAGTCTCTCTTCAATGATCTCTGCCCTGACACAAGGGGATAAAAGTGGTCACTTAGTCAGGCTCACTTGCTCAGTTGTGCTGTGAAGATGGAGGGACACTGCAAATGCTGCAGGGTGCACTTGCTGTGGCTGGACCACTTTAAGGTCACCACAGCTCCAGGAAAGCATGCACCTTCCAGGGTCAAGCCACTCAGGTTCCTAGCTGTGCTGCAAGAGCACAGTCCTAGGTTGGTCAAGTGTCTCCAAAGGGGAGCTGGTCTTAGGCAGTCACAATCCTGGTTGATCCAAGTCATGCAGAATGCCAGGAAGATGTGGGTAGTGACTGGTGCCTGGTTCACAGCATGGCAGATGTGGTCTCTGCGGATAAGATTAAGCAGCTGCTTGCTTTCCTACTGTGGCTATTGTGTGCCTGCTTCTCTGCCTCCAGGCCTGTAGACTGCAGCTGGCTTACCCCACTTCGATATTCATTAGGGCATGCTCCATTGTTCTGTGAGCTCACCACGGATTAGAGTGTAGTGGTTTTCAGCTCAGTTCAGTCGCTCAGTCATGTCTGACTCCTTGTGACCCCATGGACTGTAGCACACCAGGCTTTCCTGTACATCACCAACTCCTGGAGCTTACTCAAACTTATGCCCATCGAGTCAGTGATGCCATCCAACCATCTCATCCGCTGTCGTCCCCTTCTCCTCCCACCTTCAATCTTTCCTGCATCAGAGTCTTTTCCATAAAGTCAGTCCTTTGCATTAGATGGCCAAAGTATTGGAGCTTTAGCTTCAGCATCAGTCCTTCCAATGAATATTCAGGACTGATTTTCTTTAGGGTGGACGGGTTGGATTTCTTTGCTGTCCAAGAAATTCTCAAGAGTCTTTTCCAACACCACAGTTCAAAAGCATCAATTCTTCAGCACTCACCTTTCGTTATAGTCCAACTGTCACATCCATACATGACTACTGGCAAAACCATAGCTTTGACTAAACAGACCTTTGTTGGCATAGTAATGTCTCTACTTTTTAAAATGCTGTCTAGGCTGGTCTTAGATTTTCTTTCAAGGAAGAAGCATCTTCCTTTATCTATTTTATTTTATTTATTTTATGTTTTTACTTTACAATACTGTATTGGTTTTGTCATACATTGACATGAATCTGCCATGGGTGTACATGAGTTCCCAATCCTGAACCCCCCTCCCATCACCCTCCCCATTTCATCTCTCTGAATTGCTAGTCTAGGTTCGATACAGGATACAGGATGTTTGGGGCTGGTGCACTGGAAGCGTCTTTAATTTAATGGCTGCAGTCACCATCAGCAGTGATGTTGGAGTCTTCAAAAATAAAGTCTGTCACTGTTTCTCTTCATTACTCAACTATTTGCCATGAAGTGATGGGGCTGGATGCCATAATCTTAGTTTTCTGAAGGTTTACTTTTAAGTCAGGATTTTTCACTCTCCTCTTTCAATATCAGCAAGAGGCTGTTTAGTTCTTCTTCGCTTTTTGCCGTAAGAGTGGTGTCATCTGGATATCTGAGGTTACTGATATTTTTCCAGGCAATCTTTATTGCAGCGTGTGCATCAGCCACTCCAGCATTTCTCATTATTTACTTTGCATATAAGTTAAATAAACATTGTGAAAATATACAGCCTTACTCTTTTCTTGATTTGGAACCAGTCTGTTGTTCCATGTCCAGTTCTAACTGTTGCTTCTTGACCTGCATACAGACTTCTCAGGAGTCAGGTCGGTGGTCTGATATTCCCTTCTCTTCAAGAATTTTCCACAGTTTACTGTGATCCATAAAGTCAAAGGCTTTGGCATAATCAGTAAAGCAGAAGTAGATATTTTTCTGGAACTCTTTTGCTTTTTCAACAATCCAACAGCTGTTGCCACTTTGAGATCTGGTTCCTCTGCCTCTTCTAAATCCAGCTTGAACATCTGGAAGTTCATGGTTCACATACTGTTGAAGCCTAACTTGGAAAATTTTGAGCATTACTTTGCTAGTGTGTGAGATGAATGCAATTCTGTGGTAGTTTGAGCATTATTTTTGGCATTGCCTTTCTTTGGAATTGGAGTGAAAACTGACCTTTGTCAGTCCAGTGAAAACTGTTGAATTTTCCAAATTTGCTGGCATTTTGAGTGTAGCACTTTAACAGAATCATCTTTGAGGATGTGAAATAGCTTAACTGGAATTCCATCACCTCCACTAGCTTCATTCATAGTGATACTTCCTAAGGCCCACTTTGCAGTACAGGATGTATGGCTCTAGGTGAGTGACCACACCATCATGGTTTTCTGTGTCATGAAAATCTTTTTGTATAGTTCTGTGTATTGTTGCCACCTCTTCTTCATATCTTCTGCTTTTATTAGGTCCATACCATATCTGTCCTTTATTGTGTTCATCTATGCATGAAATATTCCCATGGTATCTCTAGTTTTCTTGACCATAGTTCTTTAAGTACTCTGTCTAACAGGTCTAATCCTTTGAATCTATTTGTCACTTCCACTGTATAATTGTAAGGGATTTATTTAGGTCTTACCTGAATGGTCAGGTGGTTTTCCCTACTTTCTTCAACTGAAGTATGAATTTGCCAATAAGGAGTTCATGATCTAAGCCACAGTCCACTCCCAGTCTTGTCTTTGTTGACTGCATAGAGCTCCTCCATCTTTTGCTGCAATGAATATAAGCAATCTGGTTTCAGTGTTGACTATCTGGTGATATCCATGTGTAGAGTCTTCTCTTGTCTTGTTGGAAGAGGCTGTTTGCTTGACCTGTGTGTTCTCTTGGCAAAACTCTATTAGCCTTTGCCCTACTTTGTTCTATATTCAAAGGCCAAATTTACCTGTTACTCCATATATCTCTTGACTTCCTACTTTTGCTTTCCAGTTCCCTATAATGAAGAGGACCTTTCTTTTGGGTTTTAGTTCTAGAAAGTCTTGTAGGTCTTCATAGAGTCATTCAGCTTCAGGTTCTTCAACATTACTGGTTTGTGCATAAACTTGGATTACTGTGGTATTAAATGTTTTGCTTGGAAATGAACAAAAATTATTCTGTCATTTTTGAGATTGCACCCAAGTACTGCATTGCAGACTCTTTTGTTGACTATGAGGGCTACTCCATTTCTTCTAAGAGATTCTGGTCCACAGTAGCAGATATAATGGTCATCTGATATAAAGTTATCCATTCCTGTCCATTTTAGTTTACTGATACTTACAATGTCAGATGTTCAATCTTGCCATCTCCTCTTTGACACATTTCCAATTTACCTTGATTCATGGATGCAACATTCCATGTTCCTAAACAATATTGTTCTTCACAGCATTGGACTTCACTTCTGTCACCAGGCACACACACAACTGGATGTTGTTTGTTCTTTGGCTCCATCTCTTCATTCTTTCTGGAGTTATTTCTCCACTGTTCTCCTGTAATATATTGGATGCCTACTGACCTGGGGAGTTCATCTGTCAGTTTCCTATCTTTTTGCCTTTTTATACTGTTCATGGGGTTCTCAAGGCAAGAATACTGAAATGGTTTGTCATTTCCTTCTCCAGTGGACCACATTTTGTCAGAATCTCCACTATGACCCGTCTGTCTTGGGTAGCTCTACATGACATGGCTCATAGTTTCTTTGAGTTAGACAAGGCTCTGGTCCATGTTGGAGAAGGAAATGGCAACCCACTGCCGTATTCTTACCTGGAAAATCCCAGGGATGGGGGAGAGCCTGGTGGCCTGCCATCTATGGGGTTGCACAGAGTTGGACATTACTGAAGCGACTTAGCAGCAGCAGCTCTTCATGTGATCAGTTTGGTTAGTTTTTTGTGACTGTGGTTTTCATTCTGTCTGCCCTCTGATAAATTAGGATAAGAGACTTATGGAAGCTTCCTGATGGGAGAGACTGACTGAGGGGGAAACTGAGTCTTGTTCTGATGGGCAAGGTCAGCCTCAGTAAATATTTCATCCAATTTTTTTGTTGATGGGTGTGGTTGTGTTCCCTCCCTGTTGTTTGACCTGAGGCCAAACTGTGGTGGAAGTAATGAAGATAATGGTGACCTCCTTCAAAAGGTTCTGAACACATTGCTGCACTCAGTGCCCCAGACCCAGCAGAAAGACACTGCTCACCCTCACATCCACCATAGACTTCTGGACACTCATGGGCAAGTCTGAATCAGTCTCTTGTAGGGTCACTGTTCCTTTCTCCTGCGTCCTGGTGCACACAGGGTTTTGTTTGTTCCTCTGAGACTCTTTCCCCAGTCCTGTGTAAGTTCTGGCATCTCTATGGTTGGGTTAATGGTGACCTCCTCCAAGAGGACTTATGCCTTACCCAGATCTACTGCATCCAGATTCCCTACCCCTGCAGCAGACCACTGCTGACCTGTGCTTCCACAGGAGACACTCAAAGGCAGGTCTGACTCAGTCTCTGTGGATTTTCTTGGGGCACATAAGATTTTGTTTGAGCCCTCTGGGAGTCTCTGGTGGGCATGGAGTTTGAATCTAAATGCAATTTTGCCCCCTTGCTGTCTTGTTGGGTCTTCTCCTTTGCCCTTGGATGTGGAGTATGCTTTTCTTTTTCAGTGGGATCCAACATTCTCCTGTCTGATGGTTGTTCAGCAGTGAGTTGTAATTTTGGAGTTCTCTTAGGAGAAGATGAGCACACGTCCTTCTACTCCGCCATCTTGGATTAGCATTAGTAGTAGTGTTAAGAGTCTTCCTAAAGTAATGGTCCTTTGTTTCTCTGGTGGTCCCACGGTTTTCCCTGTAGTGTCTGCTCTATGTCACATTAGCCCCTCAGAATGTCTCCATGGCATTCAACCCAGTCTTTTACCTGAGGACCAACCCACACAAATCATGCCTAAGCACCCAGCCTCTAATTGCTGCTGACAGACGCAAGTATGTGAATTGCTTTTCAGTTGGTAATTGTTGTTTGGTGCAATCTCTGAAGTGAATTTTCTCAGTTTTGCCTCATTGCGATTTCCTTTGATGTTCCTAAAGCTCCCCACTGATGCAGCCTGTGAGAGGGTTTCCTATTGTGTGGAAACATCACCCCTTCATGATTCCCTCCCTAGGACTGATCCCCATCCTGAAATAATTTGCCTTCCTTTTCATCTTTATTCTTCACCTTACTTTATTCAGAGCAGATTAATTTGCCTTTCTGGAAGTCTGCAGTCCTCATCTAGTGTTCAAAAGTTGCTCTTTGGGAGTAGTTGATCTTTTGATATATTTCTGGGGGTGAAAGTGGCTCCCCATCCTATTCCTTCTTTATCTTTGGACATCACCAGTTTTTAAAGTCTGGTGTTTGTTTTTTGTTTGTTTGTTTGTTTTTCCTGATATGAGTAATTCTGTTGCAGTTTTCTTTAGATTTCTATTTCCATGAGATATTTTTTCTATCCCCTCACATTCAGTCTTTATATGTTTCAAGTAGACAATATATGTATATGGGTTTTGTTTTTGTATGCTTTCAACAAGTGTATGTCTTTTGGTTGAAGCATTTAATCCATTTACATTTAAGGTAATTATTGATATATATATTCTTATTGGCATTTTCTTACTAACTTTGCTTTTGTTTTTGTACGTCTTTTTCTTCCCTTTCTCTTTTGCTATCTTCTCTTCTTTTTCTTGCCTAGAGAAATTCTAAATGCTAGAAGAATTGAGCATTTGTTACAAAGCCAATTTCAGTTCAGTTCAGTTGCTCAATCGTGTCCAACTCTTTGTGACACATAGACTGCAGCATGCCAGACTTCCCTGTCCATCACCAGCTCCCAGAGCCTGCTCAAATTCATGTCCATCCAGTCGGTGATGCCATTAAACCATCTCATCCTCTGTCATCCCCTTCTCCCTCACCTTCAATCTTTCCCAGCATCAGGGTCTTTTCCAATGAATCAGTTCTCTGTAGCCAAATTATTGGAGTTTCAGCTTCATAAAGGTCCTTCCAATGAATATTCAGGACTGATTTCCTTTAGCGTTGATTGGCTTGATCTTCTTGCAGTCCAAGAGACTCTCAAGAGTCTTCTCCAACACCATGGTTCAAAAGCATCAATATTGTCACTCTATTTATTGAACTTATAAGCAGAGTATATCATGTGAAATGCCCAGCTGAATGAAGCACAAGCTGGAATCAAAATTGCCAGGAGAAATATCAATAACTTCAGATATGCAGAGGACACCAGCCTTATGGCAGAAAGCGAAGAAGAACTACAAATTCTCTTGATTAAAGAGAAAGAGAAGAATGAAAACATTGTGTTAAAACTCAGCATTCAGAAAACTAAGATCATAGCATCCGGTCCCATCACTTCATGGCAAACAGATGGGGAAACAATGGAAACAGTGAGAGGTTTTTTGTTTTTGTTTTTGTTTTTTTTTTTTAGCTACAAAATCACTGCAGACAGTGAGTGCAGTCATGAAATTAAAAAAAGCTTGCTTCTTGCATGTTAAAAAGCAGAGACATTGCTTTACCAACAAAGGTCTGTCTAGTCAAATCTATGTTTGTTTTTTTTTTCAGTAGTCATGTATGAATGTGAGAGTTGGAATGTGAGAGTTGGATTATAAAGAAAGCTTAGCACCAAAGAATTGATGCTTTTGAACTGTGGTGTTGAAGAAGACTCTTGAGAGTCACTTAGACTTCAAGGAGATCCAACCTGTCAACCCTAAAGGAAATCAGTTCTGAATATTGATTGGAAGGACTGATGCTGAAGCTGAAACTCCAATTCTTTGGCCACCTTATTTGAAGAACTGACTAATTTGATTGAAGGTGGGGAACAAGGGGATGACAGAGGTTGAGATGGTTTGATGGCATCACCCACTGGATTGACATGAGTTTGAGTAGGCTCTGGGAGTTGGTGATGAATAGGGAAGTCTGGCTGCTACAGTCCATGGAATGGCAAAGAGTCAAACATGATTGAGTGACTGAATGGAACTGAACTGAACCGATTTATCTCATAACTGTATATTTAAATTTTTTGACTGCTTTCATCCAATTCCTCTTAATCCAACCCCAGCCTCTGGTAATCACAAATTTGGTCTCTTTTGGTATGAATTTTCTTGTTAGTTTATGAAATATAATAACATTGTATCAGTTTATACTATACAGTATAGTGATTAAATATTGGTATTCATTTCAAAATTATTACCACATTAAATCTACTTAGGATCTGTCCCATACTGAAATATATAGTTATTGACTATACTCCTATCTTCTACACACTCTACATTTCACACCCACAACTCTTTCTTTCTTTGCTTTTGCAACTGGTAGTTTGTACCTCTTAATTTCCCTTATCTTCTTTTTTTTTCCCTCCCTGATCCCACTGTCCTTTGACAACCATATGTTTCTTCTGGATTTTTAACTCTGTTTCTGTCTTGTGATACTGGCTTTTTTATTCTGTCTTTTAGATGCCACATGTAAGTGAAATCATATAGTATTTGTTTTTTCCTGTCTGACATTTCATTTTGTATAAAATCCTGTTTTTACAAATGGAAAAATTTTATTCTTTTTAAGACTGAGTAATACTTCATTGTATATATGCATCTTCTCCATTCATTCATTTATTGATGAGCATTTAGGTTGCTTTCAGATCTTGGTCACTGTAAATAATGTTTCAAAGAACATAGGGACACATTTTTCCTAATTAGTGTTTTTGTTTTCTTTGGATAAATACCCAGGGTAGGATTGCTGGATCATATGGTAATTCTATTTATATTCTTTGGGTAACATTCCATCAAGTGTTCCAATTTATATTCCTACCAACAGTGTCGGAGTGTTCCCTTTTCTCCACATCCTTGCAAACACATGTAATTTGTTGTCTATTTGATAATGATCATTCTGACAGGTATATGATATATCACTTTGATTTTAATTTGTATTTCTCTGATGATTAGTGATGTAAGCATCTTTTCAATTGTCTGTTAGCCAACTGTATGTCTTCTTTGGAGGAGATCTAAATATTTTCCATTTTCTTTTTTAAATCAAGGTTTTTGTTTGTTTCTTTGCTTTGATGATGAGCTCTAATGATGACTTTTAATATAAAACATCAAAGTCATAATCCATAGTGATTAACTTAATTAATAAGGGTTCACTCTCTGGGTGGGGAAAAATCCCCTTGAGGTGGCAATGCAATCCACTCCAGCATTCTTACCTGGAAAATCCCATGGATGGAGGAGCCTGGCAGGGTACAGTTCATACATGCCACAAAGACTCAGGCATCACTAAAATGACTTAGTGCACAGACTTTATTAAAATTAAAAATGTCTACTCTTTTAAAGACAGTGTCAAACAATGAAAAGACAAGTTAAAGACTTGGAGAAAATATTTGTAAAAGGTGTATTTTATGAAAAGACTATTGTATAAAACATACTGAAAAAATTTAAACTCAATAATAAAGAAACAATGAAATTTTAAAAATGGGTCAATGACCTTAACAGACCCTTGACCAAAGAAGTATGAATAAGGCATACAAACAAATGAACAAATGCCTAATATCATATGTCATCAGAAAAATACAACTTAAAATTTTACCTCAAGATAGCAGAATAGAAGGACACAAGTCCATCCACTTTTTATGAAAACACAAAAATCACCAATAACTGCTGAACAGCCATCAGGAAAAACAAAACAAACAAAAAATAACTTAAACCTTCTAAAAATGTTACCCTATGTTGAAGGATTAGAGGCAGACATGATAAGATAGTACCAGGGAAAAATCACAGTAAATCCAAATCTCATACTTGATGAGTGAGTGATCTACAGACTGGAAGACAACTATACCATAAAAGTTATTGCATGGGAATGAAAGTTGTGAGCCCTACGTTAGACTTCCCAGCCTGGGGTTCTGGCAACAGGAAGAAGAGTCCCCAGAGAATCCAGCTTTGAAGGCTAGTGAGGTTTGATCTCAGGACTTCCACGGGACAGGATAACAGAGACTCCACTCTTGGAGAAGGCATACAAAGTCTCATGTGCAGCAGGATGCAGGGCATAAAAGTAGTGACTCCATAAGAGACTGGGCCAGACCTACTTGAAAACATTGAAAAGTCTATTAAAGAGATGGGGGTTGGCTAGCGCTCACTGCAGGGACAAGGACACTGATGGGAGAAGTTCTGAGAAATATTCATTGACCTGAGCCCTCCTGGAGGCCACCATTAGCCACATCAAGCACCTTGTAGGTCCCAATGCTGGACTGCCTCATGCCAAACAACCAACAGTGTGTGGGAACACAGTTCCATCCATCAGTAGAGTAGCGGTTAAAATTTTAATGAACATGACTGTCTTACCAAAGGAACATGACCCACTTCCACCTACCACCAGTCTCAACCATCAGGAAGATTGCACAAGGCTCTTAGATAGTCTCATTCACCAGAGGGCAGACAGCAGAAGCAAGAAGAGCTACACTCCTGCAGCTTATAGATCAGAATCCACAATCACAGAAAGTAAGACAAAATAAATTGGCAAAGGTGTATATCCCAGATGAGGGAATAAGATAAAATCTCAGAAAAACAACTAAGTGAAGTGGAGATAAGCAACCTATCTGGAAAAGAATTCACGGTAATGATAGCAAAGATGATCCAGGATTTCAGAAAAATTATGGAGGCAAGGATACAGAAGATGCAAGATATGTTTAATAAAGACCTAGAAGAAATGAAGTACAAACAAGCAGATGAACAATAAAATAACTGAAATGAAAAACACACTAACAGAAATCAATAGCAGAATAACTGAGGCAGAAGGATGGGTAAATGACCTGGAAGACAGAACTGTGGAAATTACTGTCACAGAAGAGAATAAAGAAAAAAAAAGAAAAGAAGTGAAGTCAGCCTAAGAGACCTCTGGGACAGCATTAAATGGACTAATGTTCTTACAATAGGGGTTTTAGAAGAAGACAGAGGGAAAGGACCTGAGAAGATATTTGAAGAGATAATTGTTGAAAACTTCACAATATGAGAAAGAAAATATTCACCCAAGTCCAAGAACTGGAGAGAATCTCAGGCAAGATAAACCTGAGAAAGAACATGTCAACACACATAACAAACAAATTGACAAAAATTAAGGACAAAGAAAAAACACTAAAAGCAACACAGGAAAAATGACCAATAACATAGGTGGAAAATCCCATGAGGTCATCAACTGATTTTTGAGAAGAAACTCTGCAAGCTAGAAGGGAATGGCATGCTATATTTAACATAAAGAAAGGAAAGAACCTACAATCAAGAATATTCTATGCACCAAAGATAACATTCAGATTTGACAGAAAAATCAAAAGCTTCACAGACAAGAAAAAGCTAAGAGAGCTCAGCACCACCAGACCAGATTTGCAACAAACACTAAAGGACTTTTCTAGACAGGAAAAAGACCAGCAACTTAAAACAACCTTGTACTATACAGACTGCTACACCAAAACCTAATGGGAACAGCAAGCCCAAAAACTCCAATAGATACACACACACACACACACACACACACACACACACAAAGAAAAAAAAAAGGAAAAAGAAAAAGCAACCCAAACATAACACTAAGATGATCAGCAAACTACAAGAAAAGAGAATAGACAGAAAGAGAAGAAAAAAGACTTACTAAAACACAAAACAATTATGAAAATGGTGATAGGAACTTACATATTGATGATATTACCTTATATGTAAAAGGATTAAATTTTCCAATCAAAAGATATGAACTAGCTGAATGAATTAAAAAAAAAAATACAACCTGTATATATGCTGTCTACAAAACATCAAATTCAGACCTAAGGAAACACAGAATGAAAGTGAGGAGACGATGGGAAAAGTTATTCCATGCAAATGGAGATCAAAAGAAAACTGGAGTAGTAATATATTAGACAAAACAGACTTTAAAATACAGACTGCTTAAAAAAAATAAAACTACAGAATGATCAAGGGATCAATCCAAAAAGAGAACATAAGATTTGTAAACATGCATGTACCAAACATTAGAGTACTCAATATATAAGGAAAAAACTAACAGCCATAAATGGAGAAATTGACAGTAACACAAAAATAGTGGGACTTCAGCAACTCCACTTTTATTAATAAACATATCATTCAGGCAGAAAATCAATGAAAAAACACAGACCTTAGATTAAACTGGATGAACTTAATTGATATTTATAGGGAATTCCATCCAAAAGCATCAGAATACTCTTTCTTCATGTGTGCCCGTGGACTATTTTTCAGGCTTGACTAGAAGCTGGGCCACGAAAGGAGCCTTGGTAAATTTTTTAAAAAATGATATATCAACATTTTCCTGATCACAATGCTATGAGATAAGTAATAAACTACAAGAAAGAGCTGTAAAACAGCAAAAATGCATAAAGAATAAACAATATGCTACTAAACAACTAGTAGATCACTGAAGAAATCAGAGCAAAATCCAAAAATACTAAAATACAAATGAAAGCTAAGTATAACAATCTAAAACCTATGGAATGCAGCAAAAGTAGTTCTAAGAGGGAAATTTATACCAATAGCATCAAACCTCCAGAAGCAAAAATCTTAGAGGAACAACCTAACCTTGCACCTAATGTGACCAGAGAAAAAACAAGCAAGATCTAAAGTTAATAGAGGAAATAAATCATAAAGACAAAAGCAGCAAGTGGAACAAAGATGAAAAAAACCCTGGCAAAGATGAATGAAACTAAAAGCTGTTTCTTTGAAAAGATAAACAAAATTGATATGTGTTCATCTAGATTCTTCAGAAAACAAAAGGAAGAGCATTCAAGTCTATAAAGTTAGAAATGAAAAACAAAAAGTTGCAACTGCCACCACAGAAAAACTAAGGCTCATAGAGACTACTACAAACAATTATATGACAATAAAATAGACAACCTGGAAGAAATGGACAAATTCTTAGAAAAGTATAGTCTACAAAGACTGAACCAGGAAGAAATAGAAAATACAGTGAGAACAATCACAATCACAAGCAGTGAAACTGATACTGTGATGAGAAAATTCCCAACAACAAAGTCCAGGACCTGATGTCTTCACAGGCTAACTCTGTCAAACATTTAGAGAAAAGCTAAAAACTGTCCTTCTGAAACTGTTCCAAAGATTTTGCAGAGGAAAGAAAAATTCCAAACAAGTCATTTCCTCCTAAGATAAGGGAAAAGACAAGAATGTCCACTCTCAGTACTCTTATTCAACACGGTTTTGGAAGTTCTGGCTATGGCAATTGGAGAAGAAATAGATCCAAAAGAAATCCAAATGGGAAAAGAAGTTAAATTCTCATTATTTGCAGATAACATGATATTATATATAGAAAACCCTAAAGATACTGCCAAAAAATGACTAGATCTAATTAGTGAAAAATTTAGTTTACAAAATTAATACACGGAAATCAGTTGGATTTCTATATACTAACAACAAAAGTTCTGAAAGAGAAATTCAACAAACATTTATCATTGCATCAAAAAGAATAAAACACAGGAATAAACCTATTGTAGGAGACAAATATCTTTACTATGAAAAAATAAAATTCTTATGAAAGAAATCAAAGATGACACAAACAGATGGAATGAAATACCATCTTCTTGGATTAGAAGACTCAATACTGTCAAAATGATTATACTACCCAGGGAAGTCTTCTGATTCAAAGCAATCGTCATCAAATTACCAATGATATTTCTCACAGAAGTAGAACAAAAAATCTCTATATTTGTATGGAAACACAAAGACTCTAAATAGCCAAAGCAATCTTGAGGAAGAAAAATGGAACTGGACGAATCAAGCTCCCTGACTTCAGACTACACTACAAAACTATAGTCATTGAAAGAGAACTGTACTAGTAAAATAATGGACATCTAGATTTTGGAATAGGAGGGAAAGCCCGTAGACAAACCCACAGAGATAAAGCTGTAGATAAATATCTATGTTCAAATGATCTATGATAAAGGAAGCAAAGCTATACAATGGAGACATGACACTATCTTCAGTAAATGGTGCTGAAAAAGTAGATAGTACGTGTAAAAATGAAATTAAAGCATTATTAACATCATACACAAAGATACTACAAAATGAATTAAAAGCCTAAGTATGAGACTGGACACTCTGAAACTTTTAGAGGAAAATACAGATAGAACACTCTTTGACATAAATCAATAAATCACAGCAATATGTTTTTTTTTTTTTTTTTATCTATCTCAGCAGCCTAGAGTAATGGAAACAAAAACAAAAAATAAACAAATGGGAACTAATTAAAAGCATTTGCACAGTAAAGGAAACCATAAACAAAATGAAAAGGTAAGCTATAGAATGGGAGAAAATATTTGCAAATGATATGATTGATAAATGATTGTGTACATGTGTGCTCAATCATGTCCAACTCTTTTTGACTCTATGGACTGTAGCCCACCAGGCTCCTCTTTCCATGGTATTTTCTAGGTAAGAATAGTGGAGCAGGTTGCATTTCATATTCTAGGGTACCTTCCTAACTCAGGATCAAACCCAAGTCTCTTGCATTGGCAGGCAGATTCTTTACCACTGCACAACCTGGGAAGCCCTGATAAGTGATAAGTCTCCAGCGCTTACAAACTGCTCATGCAGCTTATATCATCAAAACAAACAACCCTATCAGAAAATGGGCAGAAGACATAAATAAGCATGTCTCCAGAGAAGACATGCAAATCATCAAGAAGCAGGTGAGCTGTTCAACACCACTAATTATTAGAGAAATGCAAATCAAAACTACAATGAGACATAATCTCACACCAGTCAGGATTATTATCATCAAAATTACATAAATAATAAATGCTGGAGAGAGTTTGGAAATAAGGGAACTTGCCCTTGACTTTTGATGACAATGTAAATTGGTAAAGCTACTTTTAGAGAACACTATGAAAGTTCCTTTAAAAATTAAGAATAGAGCTTCCGTATGATCCAGAAATCCCACTTCTGGGCATATACATGGTGTGAAACATGGATACATGCATCCCAATGTTCTTTGCATCACTGTTTAAAATAGCCAGGACCTGGAAGCAACATAAATGTCCATTGACAGAGGAATAGATAAAAAGATGTGGTGCATATTACAACAGAATATTATTCAGTCATTATAAAAATAATGAAATAGTGTCATTTGCAGCAGCATGGTTAGACTTTCAGATTATCATATTAAGTGAAGTAAGTCATACAGATAAATAAAAATATCATATTATATCACATATGTGTAATCTAGAAAATATTTACCAAAAAAAGAAAACAAGAAACAGACCCAAAGAACAAACTGATGGCTACTAGGGGAGAAAGGTGAAGAGGAAGGATAGTGAAGGGAGTTTGGACCCTTTAACATGACGACACAGCTATAGTTAAAATGTAACCAACATGGGAACTCTAGTTAATATTTTGTAACAAACTAATTGGGAAAATAACTTGAAGAATAGATAAATGTATATGTATGACTGAGTCACTTTGTTGTACACCTAAAACTAACATGGCATTGTTAGTCAACTGTACTCCAATTTAAAATAAAAAGGCAAATTAAAACAAGGAGCTATGACTACATACATAGTACAATGGGCAAAATCCAGAAACCTGGTGACACCAATTCCTGGAGAGGATGTGTAACAAGAACTCTTATTGGTTGCTAGTAGGCTTTGTAAGATTTAAGACCATCCAGTAAATACATTCAATGTAGCTTTTAGTATGTACTCAAAGGAATTTGAAACTAATGTCTACAGACAAAAACTTGTACACAAATGTTTATAACAGTTTTATCCATACTTGCCAATATTTGGAAGCAACTAAAATGTCCTTTAATAGGTAAGTGGAAAAGTAAATGTGATACATCCACATAGTGAAATATAAACCCACTGAATGTAGAACAACAAGAGTGAGTCCTGATGTAAACTATGAAATTTGGGTGATAAAGATGTCTTAAGGTAGTTTCAAATGTTGTAACAAATGTACCATTCTGCTTTGAAATGTTGATAGTGGGAGTGGAGAAGGTTGTATACGTGTGGAAATAGGATGGTTAGAGGAATTCTTTGTACTTTACACTCAATATAAAACCAAACCTGCTCTAAAATTAAAGTGGAATTTAAAATTATTTTTAAAATTAAAATGCATTTAATATAATTGGTAACACTCTACCAATTGTACTTTTTATATACAAAGTTAATATACATTGTTTCAAAAAATAAGTGATATTTTTGAAGAAACACTCAGGGTAGCCAGATTCCTTCAGGTATCTTGATACATGAAGAACTTCTACTGCTCTAATATTTACTCAATGTATTCACCTATGTGCAGGTATAGCATGAAAATTTAAATAATCTCCTTAGAACTAGGATTCTTTATCATTGCTGTTCAGTAGCTAAGTCATGTTCAGCTCTTTGCAGCACCATGGACTGCAGCATGCCAGGCTTCCCTGTCCTCCACTATGTCCAAGAGTTTACTCAAGCTCCTGTCCATTGAATTGTGATGTTATCTAACCATCTCATCATCTGTTGCCCTTTTCTCCTTTTGCTTTTAATCTTTTCCAGCATCACAGTCTTTTCCAACAAGTCAGCTCTTTGCATCAGGTAGACAAATTATTGGAACTGCAGCTTTAGCATCAGTTCTTCCACTTTGTCATTATCATTTGCTAAAATTTTGACTTCACTCCACCATAGATGTATTATATTGTTTATAGCATAATAACTATAGTATCATGCAGTTTACTTAAATTATTTTCTTTCACTCACAGACATAGAGGATGAGGTTATTAGGGTTGCCCGAAGGAAGGACTAGGGAAAGGGATAGTTAGGGAATTTGGGATTGACATGTACACACTATTATATTTAAAATGGACAACCCTCAAGGTCCTATAGGGCACTCTCCTCAATGCTGTGGGGCAGCTTGAATGGGAAGGGCATTTGGGGAGAATGGATTCACATATATGTATGGCTGAGTTATTTTTCTCTCCACCTGAAACTATCAGAACACTGTTAATTGTTCTGATAATTATGTAAAATATAATATACTCCAATATAAAATGAAAAGTTTTAAAAATAAAATAAATTACATTTTGCAAGGAAATTAAGTAGACACACCATTAACTATACAAAGTCATGGATATTGATTTCTTAATATTCTTGTTATAATGGGAGAGCTATGATCTTGAATATATTAATCAAGAGGGGTTGTGACCAAAATAAAGGTGATGGTTTTACAATATTTCAACTGAAAAATCTGTGATCTGTTTCTTATTTAATTGACTGGTAAATGACAAACGTGCCTTAAAGCAAAGGAGAAAGCTATTTTGTGATGAACATATTATTGACAAGCTTCTTTTTAAAAATGTATACTGCTATCAAACATTTATACATATAATCACAAAAGATAAACACACATCCCATTTTATGTAACATAACCAAGCATGTGTGTTGACAGCAATGGGACAGAGGCATACAGAAAAAACATTGGGTTGTGTTGCTATTTATACTCCATTATTTTGGGTACCCTCAAGTAGGGATAAGAATCATTTAACCAAATGTACCCTTGAGCTATAAATTTATATTTGCTTTATTTTCTACGAAGGAAATGCACAAAAAAGGATGAAATTTCCACCACCTCATCCAAATTATGACATTCTTTTGATTTATTTTAACTGCCATTACATATACAAAAGGTTTAGACATTATGAGGTACGCATTATGCAATAATGCAAGAAACTGTGTGATTTTGGCACCATTTCTGTTTACCATTAAGATGATCTCAGGAAAATGATTTGACTTGCGTGGTTTCAGCTTAAACATGAGAGCTTTAGGAGGTTTTATTCTAAATCTGCCTTTTAACTCTAAGTGGTTATGCTTTTTATGGGGAAGTAAAAATCAGCTCAGTCGTGTCCAACTCTTTGCGACCCAAAGGACTTCAGCACACCAGGCTTCCCTGTCTATCACCAACTATGAGAGTTTGCTCAAACTATCACCAACTATGACAGCTTGCTCAAACTCATGTACGTCGAGTCCATGATGTCATCCACCATCTCATCCTCTGTTGTCCCCTTCTCCTTCTACCCTCAGTCTCTCCCAGAATCAGGGTCTTTTCCAATGAGTCAGCTCTTCAAAACAGTCAGTTGTTTCCTCAGTTATTTGTAAAACTCCTCAGATAATCATTTTACCTTTTTGTGTTTCTTATTTTGGGGATGATCTTGATAAATGCCTCATGTACAGTGTCATGAACATCTGTCCATAGTCCTTCAAATACTCTGTCAGATCTAATGCCTTGAATCATTTTGTCATTTCCATTGTACACTCATAATGGATTTGATTAAGGACAGAGTATTGGAGTTTCAGTTTCAGCATCAGTCCTTCCAATGAATATTCAGGACTGACTTTCATTAGGATTGACTGGTTTGATCTTGCAGTCCAAGGGACTCTCAAGAGTCTTCTCCAACACCACAGTTCAAAAGCATCAATTCTTTGGCACTCAGCTTTCTTTATAGTTCAACTCTCACATCCATACATATCTACTAGAGAAATCATAACTTTGACTAGATGGACCTTTGTCTTCAAAGTAATGTCTCTGCTTTTTAATATGCTGTCTAGGTTGGTTCTAACTTTTCTTCCAAGTAGCAAGTGTCTTAATTTCACTACTGTGCTCACTATCTGCACTGAATCTGGAGTCCCCAAAAATAAATTCTCTCACTTTATTTATTATTTCATAGGAATAAAGTTTCTGTTGTTTCCCCATCTATTTGCCATGAAGCAATGGGTTCAAATGCCATGATCTTAGCTTCCTGAATGTTGAGTTTTGAGCCAACCTTTTCACTCTCCTCTTTCACTTTCATCAAGAGGCTCTTTAGTTCTTCATTTCTGCCGCAAGGGTCATGTCATCTGTGTATCTGAGGTTATTGATATTTCTCCCCACAATTTTGATTCCAGCTTGTGCTTCATCCAGCCTGATATTTCACTGATGTACTCTGCATATAATTTAGATAAGCAGGGTGTCAATATACAGCCTTGATGTAATCCTTTCCCAATTTGGAAAAAGTCTGCTGCTCCATGTCCAGTTCTAACTGTCGCTTCTTGACCTGCATACAGATTTCTCAGAATGCAGGTCAAATTGTCTGGTATTCCCATCTTTTCAAGAATTTTACACTGTTTGTTGTGATACAAAGTTCAAAATCTTTGACATTGTCAATAAGGGAAAATAAGATTTTTTTCCCCTGAAATCTCTTGCTTTTTCAATGATCCAACAGATGTTGGTAATTTGTTCTGTGGTTCCTATGCCTTTTCTAAACCCAGTTTGAACATCTAGAAGTTCATGGCTCATATACTGTTGAAGCTTGTCTTGGAGAATTTTGAGCATTACTTAGCTAGTGTGTAAGATGAGCGTAATTGTACAGTAGCTTGAACATTCTTTGGCATTGCCTTTCTTTGGGATTGGAATGAAAACTGACCTTTTCCAGTCCTGTGGCCACTGCTGAATTTTCCAAGTTTGCTGGCATATTGAATGCAGCACTTTCACAGCATCATCTTTTAGGATATGAAATAGTTTCACTGGAATTCCATCACCTCTACCAGCTTTGTTCATCATAATGCTTCCTAAGGCCCACTTGACTTCACATTTCAGGATGTCTGACTTTAGGTAAGTGACCACCCATTATGATTATATGGGTCATGAAGATCTTTTTGTATAGTTCTTCTGTGTATTGCTACTATCTCTTCTTAATATCTTCTGCTTCTGTTCGATCCATACCATTTCTAACCTTTATTCTGCCCTTCATTGCATGAAATGTTCCCTTGGTATCTCTAATTTTCTTGAAGAGCTCTCTAGTCTTTCCCATTCTTCTTTTTTTTTTTTCCCCTGTATTTCTTTGCATTGGTCACTGAGGAAGGCTTTCTTATCTCTCTTTGCTATTCTTTGGATCTCTGCATTCAGATGGGTATATCTTTCCTTTTCTTCTTTGCCTTTAGCTTCTCTTCTTTTCTCAGCCATTTGAAAGGCCTCCTCAGACAACCATTTTTCCTTTTTCATTTATTTTTCTTGGTGATGGTCTTGATTACTGCCTCATATACAACATTACAAACCTTCATGCATCATTCTTCATGCACTCTGTCAAATCTAATCGCTTGAATCTATTTGTCACTTACACTGTAATATCGTAAGGAATTTTATTTAGGTCATAACTGAATGATCAGTGGTGTTCCCTAATTTCTTCAGTTTAAGCCTGAATTTTGCAATGAAGAGTTGATAGTCTGAGCAACAGTCAGGTCCTCATCTTGTGTTTGCTGATGAGCTTCCCCATCTTTGGCTTCGAAGAATATAATCAATCTGATTTCAGTATTGAAAATCTAGTGGTGTCCATGTTAGCATCTTCTCTTGTGTTGCTGGAAGAGGGTGTTTACTATGACCAGTGCCTTCTCTTTTCAAAACTCTGTTAGCATTTGTCCTGCTTCATTTTGTACTCCAAGGCCAAAATTTCCTGTTACTCCACTTATCTCTTTACTTCCTACTTTTGCATTTTAGTCCAATATGATGAAAGGACATATTTGGGGGTGTTAGTTCTAGAAGATCTTGCAGGACTTCATAGAACCATTCAAATTCAGCTTCTTCAGCATTGCTGGTTGGGGATAGACTTGGATTACTGTGATATTGAATGATTTGCCTTGAAAACAAACAGAGATCATTCTGTTGTTTTTGAGATTGTGCCCAAGTACTGCATTTCAGACTCTTGGCTATTCCATTTCTTCTAAGGGATTCTTGCCCACAATAGTAGATATATTGGTCATCTGAAATAAATTCTCCCATTCCAGACAATTTTAGTTCATGGATTCCCAAAATGTTGATATTCCCTCTTGCCTCTTCTGTTTGACAATTTCTAATTTACCTTGATTCATGGACCTAACATTCCAGGTTCCTATGCAATACTGTTCTTTACAGTTTTAGACTTTACTTTCATTATCAGCCACATCCACAACTGGGCGTTGTTTTTCCTTTGACTCTGTCTCTTCATTCTTTCTGGAGTTATTTCTCCACTGATCTCTAGTAGCATATTGGGCACCTACCGACCTGGGATGTTCACCGTTCAGTGCCATATCTTTTTACCTTTTCATACTTTTCATGGGTTTTCAAGGCAAGAATACTGAAATGGTTTTGCCATTCCCTCCTCCAGTACACCACGTTTTGTCAGAACTCTCCTCCTTGACTCGTTTGTCTTGATGCCCCTACATGGTTGGCTCATAATTTCATTGAGTTAGACAAGGCTGTGATCCATGCTGTGATTGTGTTTTCATTCTTTCAGCCTCTGAAGGATAAGGATAAGATGCCTATTGAAGCTTCCAGATATGAGGAACTGACTATGGGGCAAACTGGGTCTTGCTCTGATGGGCAGGGACATGCTCTGTAAATCTTTAATCCGATTTTCTGCTGATGAGCAGGGTTGTGGCCTTCCCTGCTGTTTAACCTGAAACCACACTATGGCGGAGGTAATGAAGATAATGGTGACCTCCTTAAAAACATCCTGTGCATGTACTTCTGTACTCAGTCTCCCTTACCCTGCAGGAGGCTGCTGCAGACCAACGTCTGTGCCATAGACTCCTGGACACTCACAGGCAAGTCTGGGTCAGTCTCTTGTAGGGTCATTGCTCCTTCTTCCTGGGTTCTGGTGTGCACAAGATTTTGTTTGTGCCTTCCAAAAGTTTGTTTCCCTAGTCCTGTGTAAGTTCTGTAATCAAATCCCACTAGCCTCAAAAGGAAAATTCCCTTGGGGTTTTCAGGCTCTTCACCAGATTCCCAGGTTGGGAAATGTATGTGGGTCCTCAGTTCAGCTCAGTTCTGTTGCTCAGTCGTGTCTGACTTTTTGTGAGGCCATGAATTGCAGCACGCCAAGCCTCCCTGTTCATCACCAACTCCCAGAGTTCACTCAGACTCACGTCCATCAAGTCTGTGATGCCAGGCAGTCATCTCATCCTCGGTCTTCCACCTCTTCTCCTGCCCTCAATCCCTACCAGCATCAGAGTCTTTTCCAATGAGTCAACTCTTAGCATGAGGTGGCCAAAGTACTGGAGTTTCAGCTTTAGCATCTTTCCTTCCAAAGAAATCCCAGGGTCGATCTCCTTCAGAATGGACTGGTTGGATCTCCTTGCAGTCCTAGGGACTCCCAAGAGTCTTCTCCAACACCACAGTTCTAAAGCATCAATTCTTCAGCACTCAGCCTTCCTCACAGTCCAACCCTCACATCATACATGACCACAGGAAAAACCATAGCCTTGACTAGACGGACTTTAGTCAGCAAAATAATGTCTCTCCTTTTGAATATACTATCTAGGTTGGTCATAACTTTTCTTCCAAGGAGTAAGTGTCTTTTAATTTCATGGCTGCAGTCACCATCTGCAGTGATTTTGGAGCCCCTAAAAATAAAGTCTGACATTGTTTCTACTGTTTCCCCATCTATTTCCCATGAAGTGATGGGACCAGATGCCATGATCTTTGTTTTCTGAATGTTGAGCTTTAAGCCAACTTTTTCACTCTCCTCTTTCACTTTCAACAAGAGGCTTTTTAGTTCCTCTTCACTTTTTGCCATAAGGGTGGTGTCATCTGCACATCTACGCTTACTGATATTTCTCCCGGCAATCTTGATTCCAGCTTGTGTTTCTTCCACTCCAGCGTTTCTCATGATGTATTCTGCATAGAATTTAAATAAGCAAGGTGATAATATACAGCCTTGACATACTCCTTTCCCTGTTTGTAACCAGTCTGTTGTTCCATGTCCAGTTCTAACTGTTGCTTCCTGACCTGCATACAGATTTCTCAAGAGGCAGTTCAGGTGGTCTGGTATTCCCATCTCTTTCAGAATTTTCCACAGTTTATTGTGATCCACACAGTTAAAGGCTTTGGCATATTCAATAAAGCAGAAATAGATGTTTTTCTGGAACTCTCTTGCTTTTTCCATGATCCAGCAGATGTTGGCAATTTGATTTTGATTCCTCTGCCTTTTCTAAAACCAGTTTGAACATCAGGGAGTTCATAGTTTACATATTGCTGAAGTCTGACTTGGAGAATTTGGGGCATTACTTTACTAGCATGTGAGATGAGTGAAACTGTGTGGGATTTGAGCATTCTTTTTCATTGCCTTTCTTTGGGATTGGAATGAAAACTGACATTTTCTAGTCCTGTGGCCACTGTTGAGTTTTCCAAATTTGCTGGCATATTGAGTACAGCACTTTCACAGCATCATTTTTCAGGATTTGAGATAGCTCAACTGAATTCCATAAGCTCCACTAGCTTTTTTCATAGTGATGCTTTTTAAGGCCCACTTGACTTCGCATTCCAGGATGTCTGGCTCTAGATTAGTGATCACATCATCATGATTATCTGGGTCGTGAAGATCCTTTTTGTACAGTTCTTCCATGTATTCTTGCCATCTCTTCTTAATATCTTCTGCTTCTGTTAGGCCCATACAATTTCTGTCCTTTATTGAGCCCATCTTTGCATGAAATGTTCCCTTGGTATCTCTAATTTTCTTGAAGAGATCTCTAGTCTTTCCCATTGTGTTCTTTTCCTCTATTTCTTTGCACTGATCGCTGAAGAAGGCTTTCTTATTTCTTCTTGCTATTCTTTGGAACTCTGCATTCAGATGCTTATATCTTTCCTTTTCTCCTTTGCTTTTGCCTCTCTTCTTTCACAGTTATTTGTAAGGCCTCCCCAAACAGCCATTTTGTGGTCCTAAAGGTTGCTTAACAGTGTGAGAATTTATTTGTTATAATTGTTCTGCACTTTGTTGGTCATCTGTTCGGTGACTCTATGGTGGGGTTAAAGGCAGCCTTCTCCAAGAGGCCTTATGCGACAGGCTGTGTGAAACATGTCTGCTGCACCCAGAGACCCTGCCCCTGCTGCAGGCCACTGCTGATCCATACCTCTGCAGGAGACACTCAAACACTCAAAGGAAGGTCTGTCTCAGTCTCTGTGGGGTCTCTCGGTTCTGGTGCAAACAAGATTTTGTTTGAGCCACTCAAGCATCTCTAATGGGTATGGGATTTAATTCTAACCATCTGTCTCCCCTCCTACCATCTTTCTGGGGCTTCTCTTTTGCCCTTGTAAGTGGGGTTTCTTTTTGGTAGCACCGAACATTCTCCTTCCAATGGTTGTTCAGCACTGAGTTGTAATTTTGGAGTTCTTGCTGGAAAAGATGAGTTCAGATCCTCCTGTTCTGCCATCTTGTGTGCAACAAAAACATAAGTGAAGTAAACACAGCTACTCTTTATTTGGGATATTCCATAATGTCATCTGTTAGAAATAACATCCAAACAGAAATTTTCATCAAAGGTATCAGTAGCAAAAGTGAATAAAAATATAATCAACAAGAATGAGTTGAATTTTACTTTTATCTTTTTCTAAATAAGTTCTGTTTAGTACTCTTTCCTAGACAGCTTTAACAGTATTTGGAAAGAAACTTTGCTTTTGCAGTTCTTCAAACATGAAGGAAGAGAGGGAGGGAGGGTAGGAAAACTTAAGAGCCAACAGAAAGGTTCAGAATATTTGTCTTTTGGGATATTTGCTATATAATGGCCAATGTTATTAATCTAGTTTGGTATTTTAAACTCACTTGATATGGTCCAATATTCTCTTAGTTACATTGCCAAATTGGATATATAAATATATAAATATCAAATTAAAATATATGTAAACATCATTAAAAACAATAAAGATAAATCATTGTATCTCTTCCCTATGAAGTTTACATAAACGCAGATATATTAAAGTATTAAGTAATACAACAGCTGCAGAGGTATAATTATATGATGATATTAAAAATCACCAGAAATAGACAAAATGAAGATACTCATATTAATCAGAAGTTATGTTCAGTTTGAACCTGGAAAAAAGTTTTGAGAAGCCTTTTGGGATAGCGGAAAATTTGAGCCCTTCAACAGACATACTCAATTCAAAATAGATCATCATTCAATGGCTTCAAGAGAGAAAGATCTGAATAACTGCAGAGTTTGTATTTGGTGAAATCCAAAGTCTGTAGGCTTCTCTGGTGATTCAGATGGTAAAGAATCTGCCTGCAATGCAGGAGACCTGGGTTCCATCCCTGGGTTGGGAAGATCCCCTGGAGAAGGGAACAGCTACCTACTCAAATATTTTAGCATGGATAATTCCATGGACAGAGGAGCCTGGCAGGCTACAGTTCATGGGATCACAAAGAGTTGGACACAACTGAGTGACTTTCACTCCAAGTCTGTGAGCAGATTAGAATACAAAGTAAAGATTCAGAACTGGCTGTCCTTTTCCCTTGCCTTTCTTTATATTGTATTCAGCCTCAACCCTAAACTGAATACTTTATTTATATATTAAAAATAGTCATGTGAATATTCATCAAATTTCCCAAGATACTCACATGCTTACAGAATTGTTATATAGTCCTCTATCTTTATTTTTAAAAACATACAAAGAAGGATTATTATAAACTCCAAATAAATTACTCAATTCATTCAAATATTTTCTCATATCTTATTTACATGGACCATATATACCTTACCCAGCATCTTCACAAAATACTGCGTATGGATGCTTGTGCTGTGCTGTGTTTAGTAGCTCAGTTGTGTCTGACTCTTTATGACCCCATTAACTGTAGCCAGCCAGGCTCCCCTGTCCTTGGGGAGTCTCCAGGCAAGACTGCTGGAGTGGGTGTCATGCCCTCCTCCAACAGATCTTCCTAACTCAGGGATCACACTCATGTCTCCCACACTGTATGTGGATTCTTTATCATCTGAGCCACGAGGAAAGACAAAGTTTACTTGAGTGGGTAGCCTATCTCTTCTCCAGGTATGGGTATTTATAGCAATTTTATTCATAGCTGCCAGAATGTGGAAGTAACCAAGATGAATAGAGTGGAGTAACTAAGAATATACAAGGTTAAAAAGAAGTCATCAAACCATGAAATGACATGAAAGAATATTAAATTCTTATTACTAAGTGAAAAAAGCCAATATGAAAAATCTACATACTTTATAATTCCAACAATACAGCATTCTGAAAAAGACAAAGCTATGGAGACATTAACATGATCAGGTTTTAGCAGAGGCTAAATGGAAGAGAGGAATGAGTGGAGCACAGACAATTCTTAGGCCAGTGAAACTATTTTGGTTGATACACAATAGTAAATACATATCATTATTCATCTTTCAGAATCCATAGGTTGTACAGCACCAAGAATAAACCTAATGTAAACTATGGAATTTAGGTGATCATGATGTTTCCCTCTATGTTCATTTTGACAAATGCATCACTTTGGTAGAAGATGTTGCTATTGGGATAGACCGTGTAGGCCTATATGCACAATTTTGCTGTGAAGCTAAAGCATCTCTAAAAAATTAAATCTATTAAAAAAAAATAACAACAACAGCAGGACAACAAATCTATCTGTGACTGAAGGCCCAGATCAGTGTCACCTCTTGCCAAAGTTCATGCTCACGTTCTTTGATGTACACCCTGAGGTTCTGTTCCTGAACTCTGTAGCACATTTCACTTGGAGCATTAATTCAGATCTTAGGATATACCTTGTATTAGAGTATTTTGAGTTGTTAAAAANGTTCAGCTCAGTTCTGTTGCTCAGTCGTGTCTGACTTTTTGTGAGGCCATGAATTGCAGCACGCCAAGCCTCCCTGTTCATCACCAACTCCCAGAGTTCACTCAGACTCACGTCCATCAAGTCTGTGATGCCAGGCAGTCATCTCATCCTCGGTCTTCCACCTCTTCTCCTGCCCTCAATCCCTACCAGCATCAGAGTCTTTTCCAATGAGTCAACTCTTAGCATGAGGTGGCCAAAGTACTGGAGTTTCAGCTTTAGCATCTTTCCTTCCAAAGAAATCCCAGGGTCGATCTCCTTCAGAATGGACTGGTTGGATCTCCTTGCAGTCCTAGGGACTCCCAAGAGTCTTCTCCAACACCACAGTTCTAAAGCATCAATTCTTCAGCACTCAGCCTTCCTCACAGTCCAACCCTCACATCCATACATGACCACAGGAAAAACCATAGCCTTGACTAGACGGACTTTAGTCAGCAAAATAATGTCTCTCCTTTTGAATATACTATCTAGGTTGGTCATAACTTTTCTTCCAAGGAGTAAGTGTCTTTTAATTTCATGGCTGCAGTCACCATCTGCAGTGATTTTGGAGCCCCTAAAAATAAAGTCTGACATTGTTTCTACTGTTTCCCCATCTATTTCCCATGAAGTGATGGGACCAGATGCCATGATCTTTGTTTTCTGAATGTTGAGCTTTAAGCCAACTTTTTCACTCTCCTCTTTCACTTTCAACAAGAGGCTTTTTAGCTCCTCTTCACTTTTTGCCATAAGGGTGGTGTCATCTGCACATCTACGCTTACTGATATTTCTCCCGGCAATCTTGATTCCAGCTTGTGTTTCTTCCACTCCAGCGTTTCTCATGATGTATTCTGCATAGAATTTAAATAAGCAAGGTGATAATATACAGCCTTGACATACTCCTTTCCCTGTTTGTAACCAGTCTGTTGTTCCATGTCCAGTTCTAACTGTTGCTTCCTGACCTGCATACAGATTTCTCAAGAGGCAGTTCAGGTGGTCTGGTATTCCCATCTCTTTCAGAATTTTCCACAGTTTATTGTGATCCACACAGTTAAAGGCTTTGGCATATTCAATAAAGCAGAAATAGATGTTTTTCTGGAACTCTCTTGCTTTTTCCATGATCCAGCAGATGTTGGCAATTTGATTTTGATTCCTCTGCCTTTTCTAAAACCAGTTTGAACATCAGGGAGTTCATAGTTTACATATTGCTGAAGTCTGACTTGGAGAATTTGGGGCATTACTTTACTAGCATGTGAGATGAGTGAAACTGTGTGGGATTTGAGCATTCTTTTTCATTGCCTTTCTTTGGGATTGGAATGAAAACTGACATTTTCTAGTCCTGTGGCCACTGTTGAGTTTTCCAAATTTGCTGGCATATTGAGTACAGCACTTTCACAGCATCATTTTTCAGGATTTGAGATAGCTCAACTGGAATTCCATAAGCTCCACTAGCTTTTTTCATAGTGATGCTTTTTAAGGCCCACTTGACTTCGCATTCCAGGATGTCTGGCTCTAGATTAGTGATCACATCATCATGATTATCTGGGTCGTGAAGATCCTTTTTGTACAGTTCTTCCATGTATTCTTGCCATCTCTTCTTAATATCTTCTGCTTCTGTTAGGCCCATACAATTTCTGTCTTTATTGAGCCCATCTTTGCATGAAATGTTCCCTTGGTATCTCTAATTTTCTTGAAGAGATCTCTAGTCTTTCCCATTGTGTTCTTTTCCTCTATTTCTTTGCACTGATCGCTGAAGAAGGCTTTCTTATTTCTTCTTGCTATTCTTTGGAACTCTGCATTCAGATGCTTATATCTTTCCTTTTCTCCTTTGCTTTTGCCTCTCTTCTTTCACAGTTATTTGTAAGGCCTCCCCAAACAGCCATTTTGTGGTCCTAAAGGTTGCTTAACAGTGTGAGAATTTATTTGTTATAATTGTTCTGCACTTTGTTGGTCATCTGTTCGGTGACTCTATGGTGGGGTTAAAGGCAGCCTTCTCCAAGAGGCCTTATGCGACAGGCTGTGTGAAACATGTCTGCTGCACCCAGAGACCCTGCCCCTGCTGCAGGCCACTGCTGATCCATACCTCTGCAGGAGACACTCAAACACTCAAAGGAAGGTCTGTCTCAGTCTCTGTGGGGTCTCTCGGTTCTGGTGCAAACAAGATTTTGTTTGAGCCACTCAAGCATCTCTAATGGGTATGGGATTTAATTCTAACCATCTGTCTCCCCTCCTACCATCTTTCTGGGGCTTCTCTTTTGCCCTTGTAAGTGGGGTTTCTTTTTGGTAGCACCGAACATTCTCCTTCCAATGGTTGTTCAGCACTGAGTTGTAATTTTGGAGTTCTTGCTGGAAAAGATGAGTTCAGATCCTCCTGTTCTGCCATCTTGTGTGCAACAAAAACATAAGTGAAGTAAACACAGCTACTCTTTATTTGGGATATTCCATAATGTCATTCTGTTAGAAATAACATCCAAACAGAAATTTTCATCAAAGGTATCAGTAGCAAAAGTGAATAAAAATATAATCAACAAGAATGAGTTGAATTTTACTTTTATCTTTTTCTAAATAAGTTCTGTTTAGTACTCTTTCCTAGACAGCTTTAACAGTATTTGGAAAGAAACTTTGCTTTTGCAGTTCTTCAAACATGAAGGAAGAGAGGGGGGAGGGTAGGAAAACTTAAGAGCCAACAGAAAGGTTCAGAATATTTGTCTTTTGGGATATTTGCTATATAATGGCCAATGTTATTAATCTAGTTTGGTATTTTAAACTCACTTGATATGGTCCAATATTCTCTTAGTTACATTGCCAAATTGGATATATAAATATATAAATATCAAATTAAAATATATGTAAACATCATTAAAAACAATAAAGATAAATCATTGTATCTCTTCCCTATGAAGTTTACATAAACGCAGATATATTAAAGTATTAAGTAATACAACAGCTGCAGAGGTATAATTATATGATGATATTAAAAATCACCAGAAATAGACAAAATGAAGATACTCATATTAATCAGAAGTTATGTTCAGTTTGAACCTGGAAAAAAGTTTTGAGAAGCCTTTTGGGATAGCGGAAAATTTGAGCCCTTCAACAGACATACTCAATTCAAAATAGATCATCATTCAATGGCTTCAAGAGAGAAAGATCTGAATAACTGCAGAGTTTGTATTTGGTGAAATCCAAAGTCTGTAGGCTTCTCTGGTGATTCAGATGGTAAAGAATCTGCCTGCAATGCAGGAGACCTGGGTTCCATCCCTGGGTTGGGAAGATCCCCTGGAGAAGGGAACAGCTACCTACTCAAATATTTTAGCATGGATAATTCCATGGACAGAGGAGCCTGGCAGGCTACAGTTCATGGGATCACAAAGAGTTGGACACAACTGAGTGACTTTCACTCCAAGTCTGTGAGCAGATTAGAATACAAAGTAAAGATTCAGAACTGGCTGTCCTTTTCCCTTGCCTTTCTTTAATATTGTATTCAGCCTCAACCCTAAACTGAATACTTTATTTATATATTAAAAATAGTCATGTGAATATTCATCAAATTTCCCAAGATACTCACATGCTTACAGAATTGTTATATAGTCCTCTATCTTTATTTTTAAAAACATACAAAGAAGGATTATTATAAACTCCAAATAAATTACTCAATTCATTCAAATATTTTCTCATATCTATTTACATGGACCATATATACCTTACCCAGCATCTTCACAAAATACTGCGTATGGATGCTTGTGCTGTGCTGTGTTTAGTAGCTCAGTTGTGTCTGACTCTTTATGACCCCATTAACTGTAGCCAGCCAGGCTCCCCTGTCCTTGGGGAGTCTCCAGGCAAGACTGCTGGAGTGGGTGTCATGCCCTCCTCCAACAGATCTTCCTAACTCAGGGATCACACTCATGTCTCCCACACTGTATGTGGATTCTTTATCATCTGAGCCACGAGGAAAGACAAAGTTTACTTGAGTGGGTAGCCTATCTCTTCTCCAGGTATGGGTATTTATAGCAATTTTATTCATAGCTGCCAGAATGTGGAAGTAACCAAGATGAATAGAGTGGAGTAACTAAGAATATACAAGGTTAAAAAGAAGTCATCAAACCATGAAATGACATGAAAGAATATTAAATTCTTATTACTAAGTGAAAAAAGCCAATATGAAAAATCTACATACTTTATAATTCCAACAATACAGCATTCTGAAAAAGACAAAGCTATGGAGACATTAACATGATCAGGTTTTAGCAGAGGCTAAATGGAAGAGAGGAATGAGTGGAGCACAGACAATTCTTAGGCCAGTGAAACTATTTTGGTTGATACACAATAGTAAATACATATCATTATTCATCTTTCAGAATCCATAGGTTGTACAGCACCAAGAATAAACCTAATGTAAACTATGGAATTTAGGTGATCATGATGTTTCCCTCTATGTTCATTTTGACAAATGCATCACTTTGGTAGAAGATGTTGCTATTGGGATAGACCGTGTAAGGCCTATATGCACAATTTTGCTGTGAAGCTAAAGCATCTCTAAAAAATTAAATCTATTAAAAAAAAATAACAACAACAGCAGGACAACAAATCTATCTGTGACTGAAGGCCCAGATCAGTGTCACCTCTTGCCAAAGTTCATGCTCACGTTCTTTGATGTACACCCTGAGGTTCTGTTCCTGAACTCTGTAGCACATTTCACTTGGACATTAATTCAGATCTTAGGATATACCTTGTATTAGAGTATTTTGAGTTGTTAAAAATGTTTTCATATGTATAGGCATTATTTTCCCACCTCATATGGTGACTCAGCTGGCAAAGAATACTCCTGCAATACTCCTGGGTTCGGTCCCTGGGTTGGGAAGATCCACTGAAGAAGGGAACAGCTACCCACTCCAGTATTCTGGCTTGGAGAACTCCATGGACTCTATAGTCCGTGGGGCTGTAAAGAGTCAGACACAGTTGAGTGACTTTCACTTTCAAAATCTAGCCCAGGACTGGATTTAGTATAATTAGTATGATCTCATGAATTAATGTATTTTAATACTAACTTAGTCAAGCCCATTGAATTGTGCAGATTTTTAAGCTATTAAAAAAATTCTCTGTTCTTACAATATCTTAGTGCTTCAGAAAAAATAATTCCGCTTAAGAAGCTGAAACCTGCATTCCTAAAGTGTTTTGCCCATAGTAAATCATATCCATCATTATGTTGCCTGAAACTTAAGTGTTCAGAATCTGGAGTTCCTTTAAATCTAAACAAAACATGGCATATGAAACTGCAAGTGAAAAACAAACACCAAAATCATTTGGGAAATAAAGTGAATAGAATTATGTCTATAAAATATGCATTAATGCTTACTAGGAAACTAAGAATATTTACTATTCTTTGAGATAAAATGGCTAAAATAAAATCACCTGTAATCTTGTTGTCTTGGAAAAAGGTAATATAACTGATTCTATTTTGCCTGGAGTAGGACTGCATAGTAAATTCACAATTTTGAGTTAGCAGATCTCTAGATGGTCCACTCTCAAAGTGTTCTAAATTAGGTTTGTTAAAGTGGAAGTAAGACTGATCATCTCTGCTTACTATCTTAGCCTCCATTAGGCTTTGAGGTTAAAAAAAAAAAAGAACATTATCACAGTATCTTGGCCTTTATTGAAATGTTATTACATGTACATAATTAAGAACATTAAAAAATCAAAGACCCGGGCATTTCCCCAAATGTACATAGACTCTATAAAAGTTAGCTCTCTGATTGTAGGGCTTTAAAATATGAATTTGTTTCTATGCCAGTCTAGGTTTGTTGCAGGATACAGGATGCTTGGGGCTGGTGCACTGGGATGACTCAGAGAGATAGTATGGGGAGGTAGGTGGGAGGGCGGTTCAGGATTGGGAACATGTGAACACCCGTGGTGGATCTATGTTGATGTATGGCAAAACCAATACAATATTGTAAAGTAAAAATAAAAGAAATGAAATGAAACATATCAGAAATGAAACACACCACCTACCTTTAAGATAAGTTTTCATATGTTCCTGATTGTAGAAAATTTCTCAGTGTCTATAACAAAGATAGAGGAGAAGGGAAAAAAAAAATCAAAGAAGGAAAGATTGATTGACTTTACAGTGGACTTTTGAATCTCTCATTTCTATTTATCTTAGCACTTTTTGTTCTCATTCAGAACTTATATTCATAAAAGTTTTCTTAGCTCATCTGATTTTAAAAAATGATGGTGAAATATTAATGAGCCAAAGGATTAATCTCTTCATGAAAATCTTTGTACCTAAAAGATAAACTTTTAGAAATAGCAATTTATCACTTGAGAGGTTGAGAGCTGTGTTCAGGACAACAAGCTTGATAGAGCTCTTTGCCTATGTCAGAATGCTGAAGGCATACAATGGAGACAGCAAAGCTTAGCTGAAGCCTTGCAGCAGTACATCATTCCTATTACATCTTTATAATATGCTGTTAGTGACTTATGAAAATATGGAGAAAAGATGTGAGCATAGTTAAAATATTGTCGCTCAAATGGCATAGATGTCACAGACTATATTTTTCTTAGAGAAATCCTGCAGCTTGTCAAATGAGTAAGATAGGAACAATATATTTATTAGCTAGATCATATTAAAAATGAACTCACTTACAAATACTGAAAAAAGAATATTTAGATCAGTATTGGTCTGGGTTATGATAGTAATGAAATACATCTTGAATATTTCTAACACTGATTAATAGACTATAAAATCAACCTAAGGAGGAAATAAAATAAGCAACATAGTTCGGTCAAAATTAAGACAATTTACAATCATAATCCACTTTGTGTGCTATATTGAAGAAATAATGCTGTGGTACGATAAGGCAGTTACAATTTTTGGAAAGTGATAGAGTTTTATGTTCATAGGTTTACTTTTAAATAGTAGAAACCAATTTGCATGAGACAATTCAGTCACTAACTATAATTACTATAAAAATAGAGAAACAATTTTAGCTAGGGATATCCTGTGGGCTGGGGCAGGTACAGCAGAAGGCAATCAAAGCAAGTCTTTAGATTGACTTGTACTATTTTGATTAAAAAAAATTTGCTTTCATGTATCATTTCTAAGAAGCCATATATGGTCAGTTAATTTTCAACAAAGGAGCCAGGAATATATATTCAGTTCAGTTCAGTTCAGTCGCTCAGTCGTGTCCGACTCTTTGCGACCCAATGAATCACAGTACGCCAGGTCTTCCTGTCCATCACCAACTCCTGGAGTTCACCCAGACTCACGCCCATTGAGTCCGTGATGCCATCCAGCCATCTCATCTTCAGTTGTCCCCTTCTCTTCCTGACCCCAATCCCTCCCAGCATCAGGGTCTTTTCCAATGAGTCAAAA
>SJXQ01002984.1:264571-355767 GCA_006408695.1 Aepyceros melampus | reverse complement strand
AAAAGAGACAAATATACCCCAATGTTCATCACAGCACTGTTTATAATAGCTAGAACATGGAAGCAACCTAGATGTCCATTGGCAGATGCATGGATAAGAAAGCTGTGGTACACAATGGGATATTACTCAGACATTAAAAAGAATACATTTGAATCTGTTCTAATGAGTTGGGTGAAACTGGAGCCTATTATATAGAGTGAAGTAAGCCAGAAAGAAAAACACCAATACAGTATACTAATGCATATTTATGGTATTTAGAAAGAAGGCAATGATAACCCTGTATGTGAGACAGCAAAAGAGACACAGATGTATTGAACAGTCTTTTGGATTCTGTGGGAGAGGGCAAGGGTGGAATGATATGGAGAATGGCATTGAAACATGTAAAATATCATATGTGAAATGAATCGCCAGTCCAGGTTTGATGCATGACACAGGGTGCTGGGGCTGGTGCACTGGGATGACCCAGAGGGATGGGATGGGGAGGGAGGTGGGAGGGGGTTCAGGATGGGGAACACATGTACACTCATGGCAGATTCAAGTCAATGTATGGCAAAACCAATATAATATTGTAAAGTAAAATAAATAAATTAATTAAAAATAAAAAATAAATTAAATAACATTTATTTTAAAAACTTTTTTCACTTAAAAAAATAATAAGACCAGAAATGGAATGCTAGATTATTCTGTTTATTCTATGTAATTCTATGTTTAATTTTTTGAGAAACTACCAAACTATTTCCAACAGCTTCTGTGCCATTTTACATTATCACCAGCAATACCCAAAGTTTCTAATTTCCTCATATCCTCTTCCACATCTGTTATTTTCTGAGGGTTTTTCTTTTTCTTTTTCTTTTTTTTTAAATAGCCACCCTAATGGTCATGGTCATGAAGTGCTATGTCATTGTAGTTTTCATTTCTGTTTCCCTGTGAGTAGTTATATTGAGCATATTTTTTGTGTGCTTGTTGGTCATCTATGTATCTTCTTTGAGAAACACCTATTCAAATTGTCTGCCCATTATTTTAATTTAATTTGGGTTTTTTTGTTTGTTTGTTTCTGAGATGTAGGAGTTCTTTGTATATTCTAGATATTAATTTCTCATCATCGGTTCAGTTCAGTTCAGTCGCTCAGTTGTGTCCGACTCTTTGTGATCCCATGAATCGCAGCATACCAGGCCTCCCTGTCAATCACCGACTATATATATAATTTGTAAATGTCTTTTCCCATTCTGTGAATTGCCTTTTTACTATGTCGACAGTCTTTTAATACACAAAAGTTTTGTTGTGCTGCTGTTTTAATTTTGATTAATTCCTATTTGCCTACTTTTCATTGTTGGCTGTGTTTTTGGTATCATACCCTTCATTATCAAATCCAATGTCAAGAAGCTTTTCTTACGGATTTTCTTCTAAGAGTTTTATAGATTTAGCTGTTACGTGCAGATCTTTGATTCATTTTGAGCTAATTTTTGTGTATGGTATAAAGTACGGTTCCAACTTTTTTCTTTTGCCTGTGGATATCCAGTTTTCCTATTACCATCTGTTGGGAAGACTAACCTTTCCCCATAGAATGGCCTTGAAAGTCTTATCAAAAGTTATTTTACCATACAGGCAATTTATTTCTGGGTTCTCTAATCTATTCCACTGACTATATATAAGTCTTTATGCCAATATCACACTTTTGATTATTGTAGCTTTGCTGTAACTTTTGAAGTCAGAAATAGGGGATCTCCAACTTTGTTCATTACTTTTAAGATTATTTTGGCTATTTAGAGTCCCTTAAATGATATACTCTAGGCCCCCATCCTAGTCCCTGGCCTCTTTGAAAATTTTACTAATAAATGACTTACACACAGGCTTCATCTCAGTCTCTGTTTCTGGGAACCTAATCAGAGACAGCCTGTAGTATCTCGTGAAATGTCAAAACTCTCAGAGAGATTTTCCTGGATTCATCCAGCCCAGCATTTAGCATGATGTATTCTGCATATAAAGTAAATAAACAGGGTGACAATAGACAGCCTTGATGTACTCCTTTCCCAATTTGGAACCAGTCCATTGTTCAGTGTCTGATTCTAACTGTTACTTCTTGACCTACATATAGATTTCTCAGGAGGCAGGTATGGTGGTCTGGTATTCCCATCCCTTTCAGAATTTTCCACAATTTGTTGTGATCCACACAGTCAAAGGCTTTGGCATGGTCAATAAAGAAGTAGATGTTTTCCTGGAACTCTTTTGCTTTTTTCATGATCCAACAGATGTTGGCAATTTGATCTCTGGTTCCTCTGCCTTTTCTAAATCCAGCTTGAACATTGGAAGTTCTCAGTTCACATACTATTGAAGCCTGGCTTGGAGAATTTTGAGCATTACTTTACTAGCATGTGAGATGAGTGCAATTGTGTGGTAGTTTGAACATTCTTTGGCAGAATGAAAACTGACCTTTTCCAGTCCTGTGGCCACTGCTGAGTTTTCCAAATTTGCTGGCATATTGAGTGCAGCACTTTCACAGCATCATCTTTCAGGATTTGAAACAGCTCAACTGGAATTCCATCACCTCCACTAGCTTTGTTCATAGTGATGCTCCATAAGGCCCACTTGACTTCTCATTCCAGGATGTCTGGCTCTAGGTGAGTGATCACACCATCGTGGATATCTGGGTCATGATGATCTTTTTTGTATAGCCCTTCAGTGTATTCTTGCCACTTCTTAATATCTTCTGCTTCTGTTAGGTCCATACCATTTCTGTCCTTTATTGTGCTCATCTTTGCATGAATGTTCCCTTGGTATCTCTAATTTTCTTGAATTGAACCAGCTTAGTTCCTGGTATATAGTAAGGACTTAATATATATCTACTGAAGGAATAGATGTATGAATTAATGATTTACTCCTGAAATTTCAAAATAAAATGTAAAGTAGATGACTTTTTTCATTGATAATATTAAGCTTTTAAACTAAAGTATCATATGACAGTTTTATGAGTAAAAGGACATATTTTTAAATGACTTTTTAAAGGTAGAGTTAGACACAGTACTACAGAAACACAGTATGCAGTATCAGGGAATATACTATTCCTGAAGCTCATTCCTTTTTGTCAAATCTATATACGCCATCTGGCTAAGATTTATTCAGCTCCAAGCTGCTGTCTTTTTTTTTTTTTTCTTTTTTTCCTTTTTCTTTCTTCTCTTTTTTTTTCTTTTTTTTTTTTTTTTTGGCTGAAATTTTCCTATATATTTCCATTATGTCATGTATTTTGTAACGATAGCTTGAATATCTGATTTCTTAGTACTCTCTGGACCAGAAAATCTGTTTTGGCTTAGATAAGCCTCATATTTGTACACAATGATATGATCAGTGTACCTGGGGACACTCTTTTTGCTGTCTTATCACATAAAATGTAAACTCTCTGCAAGTTTGCAGGACACAAAGACTCTCTTTTCAAATATTATGCAAATACTAGAGACATCTTTTCCCCTTCACAGGCCTATGAATGTTTGCAGACATTGGAGATTCTTACAATATTCCTTTGTAAGAAGCAAGAACAGAGACTTGGGAGAGGAATGAGGTATGGAGAGCCTGGGCCTGGGAGATGACTGCATTTCAGAAAATAATAGGGGGGTGAAGCATCTAAGAAAGCAGTTGCTCCTGACATGCAAAAGGCTTTGCTGGCCCCCTGGCCAAGAGAAAGGTCCTCATTGTATGAATGTGTGCTTTCCATGGATCTGTTCTTTGCTCAGATGCTCAAGGATTTGCTCTAGAAGAGGAGACAACACACTTTCTGAAAAGGGCCAGATAGTAAACACTTTAGGCTTTGCCAGCCATGTGTTGTCTCTGATGAATCTTCTTTGTTTTCTACAAACCTTTAAAAATATAAAAATGATTTCTAGCTTGATGGTGTGAACCAGACTCTCTTTATCTGCCATAGTTTGCCAACCTCTGATTTAGAAGACAGGAGGGCAGAAAGGATGTTACCTACCCACACTTCTAATGGTTTCCTTCATGGCTTCTTCTCTAAGCCTTATTATCTGCCCTGTCCCTAATAATATCACTTACCCATTCATTGGTGTGTGTCAGACCTTGTATCTGATACTTTAAACTCATTGCAGGATCTCATTGACCAATCCTTTGAGATAAGTACTATTATCACCCTCATTTTATCCATGGGAATACTGAGGCTTAAGGAAGTTAAGTAATATTCCCAAGTCCCCACTGCTAATAAGTCACAGTCAAGAATCAAAAGTAAGTCTCTCTCATTTGTTCTTTGCACTAGAACCTGACAACAGCAGCTCTTCCTCTGTGTACTTCCAATACATCCTAAATATTATCTCCATTTAATCTTCCTAAAATATCAGTTTGATTGGATATTCACCTGCTCACAGTGGCTCTCCATTATTTACCCAGAACAGTAAAGGCACTTCCATTTAGCTCTTGGTATGACCCCAATTTAACCTCTCAGATTTATTCCCATGCCCCTATATTTTCCCAATCTTTTAGTCCTGCTGAATTATCCTATTCATTCTCCCATCAGGTGGCATGGTCCTTCGACCACCACCATTTTTTCCTCCAAGACCATTCTTCCTTCCCATGTCCCTTCTCCACCTACCCACCTTCTGCCTTCTCACAGGCTTAGCCTAGCCTCCTTCATGAAGCCAGCCATGGACCTTTTCCCTCCAATCAGGGTTTGGTGATGCTTCTATTAGCATAGCTATAGCGGTGATGGCACCTCACTCCAGTACTCTTGCCTGGAAAATCCCATGGACTGAGGAGCCTGGTAGGCTAAAGTGCATGGGGTCTATAGAGTTGGACACGACTGAGTGACTTCACTTTCACTTTTCATTTTCATGCATTGGAGAAGGAAATGGCAACCCACTCCAGTGTTCTTATCTGGAGAATATTAGGGATGGGGGAGCCTGATGGGCTGCCGTCTATGGGGTCGCACAGAGTCGGACACAACTGAAGCGACTTAGCAGTAGCAGCAGCAGCCTGTTGCTTGCACCTCTTTCCGGGAGTTAAAACTTGGAGGCCAAATGTTTATAGAGTGTGGCTTGGACATGATCCATGCCCTTTGAAGGTCTCTTTCTTCAAAGTGGCCTTGTCTGGCCTTAGATATGTCTGTTGTTGGCACCTGTCCCCGAGTAGGACCTTCTAGCTTCCTTGCGTGCTCAGTGTCTCCAGGACCTCATTTCTGTTTTATTTCATGATCTATTGCATGTCTCAGGGGCATAATTTTGCTTAGCTAGAGATTCATTAAATAGACTTTCCAATTATTCATCACTCAAGCCTGGTCTTGCAAGATGGAAAACTGAGTTTGGCCAACTTTGACACTCCCTTCTCAGTCCCTGTCTCATGTCTTCGACTTTCTTGCTAACTCCAAGACTCACTGCATCATGCTACCTACATGATGATTTTAAGGTATCTCATATTTGATATACTATTTTCAAACACATTATCACATTTAATCTTTACAAAAACCTCATGAGACAAGTGGTGCAGTCTCACTTTACAAATGAATAAACTGAGGCTGATAAGAATTAAAGAACTTGCCTACAGGTCAGTGTAACTTGCTGAGCTTGAAATTTGCCCCCAAATGCCCCCTTGGGGACAAAAACCAGCAGCTCCAGACTCCCAGCCTCCTGTATTCAGAGGAATTGCCTTCAGTGCATTTTAAGTAAATGCTGTAGCCAAAATCTCAGGAGAGAAGTAGAAAGGCAGGGAGTAAGAAGGACAGGAAGTATCTGAAATTGTTTCTCCCAGCACCCTTTTGCCCATTTCTATGAGGTTCAGCCTTTCTACCCTAATATTTCACTATCATCTATCCTGGAAGATTTGCCTTTGCTATACCCCATATCCTGTAGGGACTTGTAATATAAACATTTCATTTCTGAATCTGCTGCATCAAACACCCTTAGGGTAAAAAAGTGTGAGCGCGCACATATGCGTGTACACACATACACATGTAATAGGTCATGGGAAAACCACATGAAGTTACCCTGCAAAGTGCATGCAATTTTCACATGGTTTTGATTTTACATATCCAGGGTAAAACTGAAAAAGATGTGGCTATTGAAAAAACAGAGTTTAAATAAAAAGAAGAAAGTGAACAAGAATGAGGTAGGAACTGAAATGACTGAAACGCTCATTCAGATTAGAAGTTAGGTCAAACTCCAGGCCCAACAACACAAAGTGAGAAGGCTTGGAGGGAGATGGGTTATTATGAATGGCCTGGAATGGCCAATTTACAGCTAAGAACTTTCTTTCAGCTGTTTACAATCTCTGACATGCTTGTCTTTCAACAAAATTATCAAGTGGGTATATTTGATCTTTGAAGAAATTTGCTCAAATCATGTCTGATATTGTTTCCTTCCTTTCTTCCTTTAAGAAACATTTCTTGACTTCCTTCTGTGGCCAGCAGTCTATTAGGTGCTCTAAAGGTAAAACTGGCAGCTGGTCCAGCAGGGAGATTGGACCTCACTGTGGATAACAGAAGCCGCAGCAACCGTTTGGTAAGTATGCCCCATGTGCTATTAGTTACTCCATTAATAGGCACAAATAACCCCACAAGTCTGGTTCCTCTTCTGTCTACATGGGAAATGAGGATGTTCAGGAGTTCACCTGCCCCCTGCTCAACACTCTCTGCCTCCAGGGCTCAGCCTTCATCTACTGTGCTTTCTACTCCAGTACTGCTTTGTATAAATACAATGCAAGCCATGCATATAATTTTCAGTTTCTAGTAGCCACATTTGAAAAAGAGGTAAGAAGAGACAGGTGAAACTAATTTTAATTATATAATTTAGTCAACCCAGTACATCCCCCAATACTATCCTATCCACATATAAGTGTTAGTTGCTCAGTAGTGTCTAACTCTTTATGACCCCGTGGACTGTAGCCAGCCAGGCTCCTCTGTCTGTGGGATTCTCCAGGCAAGAATGCTGGTGTGGGTTACCATTCCCTTGCTCCAGGGAGTCTTCCTGACCCAGGGATAGAACCTAGGTCACCTGCATTGCAGGCAGATTTTATACCATCTGAGCCACCAAGGAACCCCCCCATCCACATGAAATAAGCACAAAAGCTATTGAGACGGACTTCCCTGGTGGTCCAGTGGTTAGGACTTGGCATTTCCACTGCAGGGGCCTTGTTTTCAATTCCTGATTGGAGAACTAAGATCCTGCGAGTTTCATGGCAGAGCCCCCAAAATATTTTTTTTAACTATTGAGATACTGTGCAATTTTTTTCTTCTTCGAAGCCTAATACACATTTTAAACTTACAGGACATCTCAATTTGGACCGATTACACTTCAAAGGTTCAGCGGCCACCTAAGGTTAATGGTGACTGTGTTAGTAGTACAGCTGTACCCTTCTCCAGGCAGCCATCCATAGCAAGACGAGGCACAGCTCAGCCTCACTGAGGGCACAGAGGAGGGCTCTGACTCCTGCATGGGTGGGGGATCAGGAAGTGAAGTCTTCAATGAAGAAAATGCTTTTGAGTCAGACCTTGACGATCAGGAGGGAATGGCTGAGAGCAGGGAGAGGTCATTTCCAGCTGGAGGAACAGCATTATTAAAGGGGGAGACCCCAGAAAGGGCAACATCAGTCCATGTGGCTGGCACATAGGATCTTAGGGAACAGTGTTTTTATACCTTCTTACCATGCCCCGTGGAGGGAGATATGTTTCACACATATGTACCTACACATTGATACATACATATGAATGCAGATACACACATGTAGATACAGCTACATAGATACACACACACACACACACACACACACACACACATATGTACATATACCCCTGTATGTGACCTACTACATATGACACACTCAGATATCTCCCATTCTTTTCAATTGTCTTCTATTAGAATTTTTTGATGCTGGTGTGATCCATCCACATGATTTCACAGCCGCTCTGGATGGGGACTCACAGAGACTGATGAAGGGGACACATACTCTCTGTATCTTCAGACCCACTACCCTCTTCTACTCACACTTGCTTTTCCAGAGTGCAGGTGAACCAGTGGAATTTACTCGCCTCTGGCTCCAGAAGGAAACATATAACTCCAATATGACCCACCAGAGAGTTGGATTTGTTGGTTACTGATTACTGATTCAGAGGTAATCAGAGCCAGTGAGAGCTAAACTCACAACTTTTGCCAAATGATCAGAAGGAAGAACCTTTTATGCTACAGTTGGGAGATGACAGGAGCCCAGGGCTGGGAGAAAATTCAAAAGAAAGCAAATTCAAGAGCAGAGAAGATCGCGTTTTCAACGCATTGTTTGTACCTCTGGATCGAGCCATGCATGAAACCCCATCCAAAAATCTACCATGAGACTTTTTATACCATATGAGCCAATGGATTCCTTTTCTTTCCTTAAGCCCAATTATGTTGGTTTTTTATCACTTGAAACCAAAATAATTTGATTGATTAAATATCCATAAATATCCATAAGATCACTATAGATATTCAGTGGCTTTTCATTGCTTGCCTTTGAAAAGCTCCAGACATTTTTCTTCTGAGCAATTCCCTGTCCTTTACAATGGTCCTTTTCTCCTCTCCAATTCAGAAGCCCTTTCTCCATGCATTCTTTTCACCATAGCATTGCAAGCTCATGTTCAGGCTCTTCAGTTGTGACCAACTCTTTCTCTTTGTGACCCTGTGGATGATAGCCTGCCTGGATCCTCTGTTCGTGGGATTCTCCAGGCAGGAATATTGGAGTGAGTTGCCATACCCTCTTCCAGGAGATCTTCCCGACTCAGGGATCGAACTCTTGTCTCTTATGTTTCCCACATTGACAGGCGGGTTCTTTACCACTAGCACCACCTGGAAGCCCCACCATAGGGTTAAGTTCTCATAAAATCCTTAACCTGGCTACTTCCTCTAGGAAAGTAGCCAAAGGAATAATCTAAGAGAGCTAGAATTTCAGCAGTGTGGCAGACAAGCAGGGGAGATATCTGGGAACAAAGATTCACCTTGTCTCTGTGCTGGAAGATTGTAAGTCTAGTTCTATACACTGAGACTGGCTTTTAGAAATAATTTAAAAGGCACACTTTTGTTGTGGTGGTGGAGGTTGCTAAGTGATGAGTTCCTCCCTCAAACTTCAAGCTGCCCTCTGGATTTGTGACTCTCCAAAACCCTCTAGCTTAATTTGAAACAAGGCACCTTAAGAAGTATCCTGTGAACACTTGGTTACTCATAGGAAAATATGAACCCTTAAAAAATAAATGTACTGCCAACATTTCAGAACTGTGAAAGGTTGTGCCTAGAACTGTCAAATGTCAAAAATAATTACCAGGCAGAATGTTACTCACACATCTAGCCGGCATGATCAAAACTAATCCTTCCTGCCTTCATCTGTCTGAACAAAGTTAGGTAGGAAAGCTGCCCAGCCTGACACTTCAAGGCATCAAGGATTTGGAAAGGGAGAGTTCTCAACCTAATTCTGGAACATTCTCTTTAACTGTCAGGGGTAATTTATATACCAAAAGTCAGCAGCTGGTTTTTTTGTTAATTGAAGTATAGTTGATTTACAATATCATGTTAGTTTCAGGTGTACAGTACAGTGATTCAGTTATATACATACATATGTATATGTCTTTTTTTCAGATTTTTTTTTCCCTTATAGGTTAAGTGAAAGTGAAGTCGTTCAGTTGTGTCCTACTCTTTGTGACCCCATGGACTGTCCACCAGGCTCCTCCATCCATGGAAATTTCTAGGCAAGAGTACTGGAGTGGGTTGCCATTTCCTTCTCCAATAGGTTATTACAAAATATTGAACACAGTTTCCCATGCTATATAATATGTCCATGTTGGTTATCTATTTTATATATAATAGTGTGCATATGTTAATCTCAACCTCCTAAATCGGGGGGAGGGACAAATTAGCCGTTGCTCTTTTTATGTGTGCTTGTTTTCACACACACACACACACACACACACACATATAATTTTGCGTAAGTGCACAGATTAATAGTATCATACGTACTAGGGATTTTAACCTTTTCATTGCAAACTATTGATAAAATATGATACAAATGCAGAAAGCTATTCAAAACAAACATACATTTCAAAGAATTATTATAAGTATCACTCAGGTCAAGAAATAGAACTTTGCTGCCACTGTAGAAATCTCTGTCAAGTGCTAAATTATAACCACTACCTGGATCCTTAAAAAAAATCACTTTCTGGACTTTGGTAACAATCTCTTCTTTGTGTTTCTTTATGGTCTTATCACCCAACTGTGAAATCCTAGGTAGTATAGCTTAGTCTTGTCCTTTTATTTAAAAAGTCTTTATTTCTTCCTATCATACAATTCCCCTTTATTTTCCTTAAAAAGCCACTTTCCAAAAATAAGAATAGCAACCTCCACCGTCTAAGACTGTTGTTAGGATTAATGAGATAATCACACTAAAAGCACTTTGCAAAGTGTAAAATGAACATATAATGGTAGTGAAATATTAGCTGGTTGCCCCAGTGGGTTGTGTTTAGAGGTACACAACCCCAAGGGAACAGATTTAGCTCACTTCCCACACTAGCAGAATCTGGCATACTGTGTCCAAGGACACTGGGTGTTTTTTCCCAGCATATTTTATGCCCATTCCCTTTCATGCCCTCCTCCCTCACCCATATTCTACACCTTCCTTTCCCTGCTCTGCACCAAATAATCATGCTAACAACTAACTGTGTACCCTTCAGTCTTTTCCTCTGATTCACGTGCAGGTGATTTCTTGAGATGAGCCCAAGAAGCAGAAACAAGAAAGAGGAAGAGTTTAGTAGTATTACTGCACTGGTTCCCTCTGTGGGCACCAGACTCAACCCTCAGAGAACTGCATGGACCACGCATCCCAGCTGCCAGGGCACTTGTCCACCAACTCTCATCCCACTCAGCTGGGGGCTGCCCTCAGCCTGAGAAGCTCCTGCAGTCAGGTGAATGCTCTTCTGGACTGGGACAAAGCAAGAGAGACCCTGAGGCATGCATCTGATGAGGGTGCTGCCAGCATGCAGGTGACTACGCACCACAGGGACACCCAAGTCACCAGAGGGCCACAGGGAAGTGACACAAGTCAGGGAGCATGCCTGCTACTGCCCCTCCCAAACCAGCTCCAACGTGGCTCCTGCAGCCTCTCCCTCTCCTTCCCAAAAGTGGCTCTAACTTTTCTGCCTTCTCTATCTAGTTTATGCTTTTTCTTCCCCATGCAATGATCCCTACACCTCTAAGCTTAAAATAATCCTACTGTCTCTCAAAATCCCACTCTCAGTACCACCTTTGAGAGACAGCATCTTTGGGCTTTGGGGCCCACCACCAGTAACAGGTTCTAGCTCAGCTCTTCCTGATGCACCTGAGATTTAATTGTTTCTGTGCATGTGACCTCACCAAGCACAGACATAGGGCATCTGACTCAGCCAGAGCCTCTGCTGAAGATGACATCCCCCTGCAATGAAGGTCTCAAAGCAAATTCCAGCATGTTGCAGCCAAATGAGCTCTGCTTCTCTGGAAAAAAAAAAAAAGCACCTGCAATAAAGAAAGCAGAAGAGGATCAGAAGGAATAGACTTTGAAAACTATATGAAACCAGCCTTCTCTTACCAATGCCTTTTCCCTCTCCCCATTAAGTTTCTAAAACTTCCTGAAGAGGTTAACTTACCTTGAGGACTTTTTTTAAATGGACAAATAAGAAAATACATGAAAATAAAAGTTAGTTACAGTAGTAGATGTTTGTTCAGACCTGATTTTAAAAAAATAAAAATTTGATTCAAGGGGGAAAAAAAACTAGTGTTCTGCACAACTTTTTTATCCAAGTCTTTTACCCCCACCTAAAATCCCTCCCATCAGTTTTCTCCAACCATGCTTTCAGTCACTGTGGCCTGGGTCAGAGGAAGAGATTGAATCACCCAATTAGAGCATCACCCAATCCGCACAAAATTTAGATTGCTTCCAGAATACAACTAGAAGAAAAAACATTTTCTCTCCACAGATAAAAAAAAGAGGAGGAAAGGGGGTATTCATCTATACTCATGAAAAGAGAAACACCTAGATTTGACAAGTTGGAGACAGTTCAGGTATGTGCCACCTGTCATGTCGTATAAATGTCATTTCCCACTTACCTCTGAGGCTAAAATATTAAAACTGACACTATCTCATGGTTTGAGGGTTATTCCCTGCAAAATGACATCAAATAATTTTATCATAAACAAGTCAGCACAAAAGTCGTCTGTTCCTAATTTAATTTCAGGAGAAACGATGTTAATCCTTTAATTATGCAGCTTATCTGTCAAACCTACTTTCTCTCTGCTGAAAAGTACTTTGCTATCACAGAGGGTGCTGATAAATATCAACTCCAAGAATTTAGAGTGTTATCTAAAAGATTTCTTCTTTTTTTAAAAAAAAAAAGCAGAGAGTTCAAAACAATCAGCAATGGCCACCCCCATCTTGCCAAACTCTTGCTGGTGGAGCTGCATATAAAAGCCTGGGGAGCAAGCTCTCAATGCTGGCCAGCCTGCTGTCAGCTACTAAGGGTGTATTTCCAAAGGGTGTTTGAGGATTAACTGAAAAGATCCACAAATAAAATCTCAGATCCTGTTGAGGCATCACCTGCTCAAAAGCCTGAAGAAGGAACACCTTTTGGTAGAGATGACCTTGAGTAAAAGATCTAGTATTACCCTGGAAATAGAGCCGCTGTGCTTTGGGAAAAGAAAGCACAGAGAGAAACTGGGGCAGGAATCCTGGCTGTGGCACGTGGGAGCTATGCAAGGCTGGTCAAACCCCAGAACCTCTATGAAAGTTACTTGCCAAATAGCAACCTCCACATTACAAGACTGTTGTTAGGATTAACGATATAATCACACTAAAGCACTATCTGAAATGTAAAATAAACATATGACGGTAGTGGAATATCAGCTGATTGCCCCAGTGGGTTGTGTTTAGAGGTACACAGATCCCAAGGGAACAGGTCTAGCCCATTTCCCACACTAGAAGTTTCCCCTAAGTCCCACAGGGACTCCAAGGAGAGGCAAATAATTTGACTCAAAGCTGAATACATTTTAAGACTAAAAAGAGACTAAAAAGAGTAAACATTTCCAGTACTAGAGCGGATAAGACAGAAATAGATCAATGAAATAAGCTAAAGAGTCCAGGAAAAAAGATGAAGGTGATATTTCAAAACAATGAGTAAAAACTGGTATTGGGGAAACTGGTTAGGCAAAAAAAAAAACCTCAATTCATACATTACTTATTGAATGAAATTCATTCTAAATGGGTCCAAAACTTAAGTTTAAAAAATTAAATTATAAAAAGTACTTGAAAAGCATAATTAGATATGCTTACAATTTTGAGGATATCAAAGAATGATAAAAAAAATCTGCACAAAAGAAATATTGATAAATTCAACTATAAAAAAGAATATCAGTATGGGAGATTGGTCCAAGATGGTGGAGTAGAAGGAAATGCACTCATTTCCTCCTGCAAGAGCACCAAAATCACAACTAGCTATAGAAAAACCACTGACAGGAGGACTCTGGAACTCACCAAAAAAAGATACTCATGTCCAAAGACAAAGGAGAAGCTAAGCAAGACAGTAGGAGGGGAGCAATCATGATAAAATCAAATCCCATTCCTGGTGGATGGACAACTCACAGACTGGAGAAAAATAATACCAAAGAAGGTTGTGAAAGTTCTGAGTCCCACATCAGACTTCCCAGCCTGGGGATCAGGTGAAAGGGCTATGAATCCTCAGGGAATCTGACTTTGAAAGCCAGTGAAGGGATTTGATTACAGAACTTCCACAGGGTTGGAAGAAACAGAGACTCCATTCTCAGAGGGCACAAACAAAATCGTGTGTGCACCAGGATGCAGGGGAAAGGAGTGACCCCACAGAAAACTGAAACAGACCTACCTGCTAGTGTGGGCCTGTTTCCTGTGGAGGTGTGGTTCAGCAGTGGCTGGCCATGGGAACGGGGCCACTGTCAGCAGCAGTCCTGGGAGGTCCCTCTTGTGAACCCTCTTGGAGATTGCCATTAATCCTACCAGAGAGCTGCAAACTTCAGGATTGGGTCACCTCAGGCCAAACAGCTAACATAGAGCACAGCTCTATCCATCAGCAGACAATCAGATAAAAATTTTACTGAGCAAGACACTGTTTTTCCCACTGCCAGTGCTTCCCATCAGGAAATTCACATAAGCCTCTTAACCTCATCCACCAGAGGGCAGACAGAAGAAGCAAGAAGAATTAGAATCCTGCAGCTGTCAGAATGAAAACCGCATCACAGAAAGTAATCAAGATGAAAATGCAGAATGTTATGTCCCAGAGGAAGGGATAGGACAAAACTCCAGAAAAATAACGAAATGAAGAGGAGATAGGGGACTTTCCAGAAATGAATGAAGAATAGTGAGAGTGGAAGATGATGCAGGGTCTTGGAAACAGAAGGTACAAGAAATGTTTACCAAAGACCAAGAAGAACTAAAGAACAAACAAACAGAGGTGAACAATACGCTAGATGGAATCAACAGCAGAATAATGGAGGCAGAAAAACCTCAAGTTAACTGACCTAAAAGACAGAATGGTGGGAATCACTGTTAAAAATACAGCATTAGAAAAAAGGATGGAGAAAAAAAATGCAGGCAGACCTCTGGGATAACATTAAACACACCATTATAAGGGTCACAGAGGGAGAAGAGAGAAGAACTTGAGAAAATATTTAAAGAGATAATAGCTGAAACTTTCCAAACATGGGAAAAGATATAGTCAGCCAAGTCCAGGAAGTGCAGAGAGTCCCAGACAGGATAAACCCAAGGAGGAACACACTGAGTGAGACACATAGTAACCAAACAGACAAAAATTAAAGACAAAGATAGAATATTAAAAGCAACAAGGGAAAAATGACAAATAATATACAAGGGAACTCCCATAACGTTATCAGCTGATTTCTCAACAAAAACTCTATAAACCAGAAGAAAGTAGCATGATATATTTACTGATGAAAGGGAAGAAACTGCAACCAAGGATACTCTACCGAGCAAGACTCTCTTTCAGATTTGATGGCAAAATCAAAAGCTTTCCAGAAAAAGCATAAGTTAAGAGTACTCAGCTCCACCACACCAGCTTTGCAATAAATGCTGAAGGAACTTCTCTAGGCAGGAAACACAAGAGAAGGAAAAGATCTACAAAAAATAAACCCCAAACAATTTAGAAAATGGTAATAGGATCACTGTTGTTATTCTTTAGTCACTAAGTTGTGTTTGACTCTTTGCAACCCCATGGACTGCAGCATGCCAGGCTTCCCCATCCTTTGCCATCTTCCGGGGTTTGCTCAGATTCATGCACATTGAGTCAATGATGCCATACAACCATCTCATCCTCTGTCATCCCCGTCTCCTCTTGCCTTCAATCTTTCACAGCATCAGGGTCATTTCTAATGAGTTGGCTCTTCGCATCAGGTGGCCAAAGTATTGGAACTTCAGCTTCAGCATCAGTCCTTCCAATGAATATTCAGGGTTGATTTCCTTTAGGATTGACTGGTTTGATCTCCTTGCTGTGCAAGGGACTCTAAAGGTTTTCTCCAGCACCACAGTTCAAAAGCATCAGTTATTCAGCACTCAGCCTTCTTTATGGTCAACTCTCACATCCATACATGACTACTGAAAAAACCATAGCTTTGACTATGCAGACCTTTGCCTGCAAAGTGATGTCTCTGCTTTTTAATATGCTGTCTAGGTTTTTCATTGCTTGTCTTCCAAGGAGCAAGTGTCTTTTAATTTCATGGCTATAGTCACCATCCACAGTGATTTTGAAGCCCAAGAAAATAAAGTCTGTCACTTTCCATTTTTTTCCCCATCTATGTGCCATCAAGTGATGGGACCAGATGCCAAGATCTTAGTTTTTTGAATATTGAGTTTTAGGCCAGCTTTTTCACTCTATACTTTCACCTTCACCAAGAGACTCTTTAGTTCCTCTTCAGTTTCTGCCATAAGGGTTTTGTCATCTGCCTACTGAAGATTATTGATATTTGTCCTGGCAATTTCATTACAGTTTGTGCTTCATCCAGCCCAGCATTTCTCATGATGTACACTACATATAGATTAAATAAGTAGAGTAACAATATACAGCCTTGAGGTACTCCTTTCCCAATTTTGAACCAGTTCATTGTTCCATGTCTGGTTCAAACTGTTGCTTCTTGCCTGCATACAGGTTTCTTAGAAGGCAGGTACTGTGGAAAATTCTGAAAGAGATGGGAATACCAGACCACCTGACTTGCCTCTTGAGAAATCTGTATGTAGATCAGGAAGCAACAGTTAGAACTGGACACGGAACAACAGACTGGCTCCAAATAGGAAAAGGAGTATGTCAAGGCTGTATATTGTCACCCTGCTTATTTAACTTCTATGCAGAATACATCATGAGAAACGCTGGATTGGAAGAAACACAAGCTGAAATCAAGATTTCCGGGAGAAATATCAATAACCTCAGATATACAGATGACACCACCCTTATGGCAGAAAGTGAAGAGGAACTAAAAAGCCTCTTGATGAAAGTGAAAGAGGAGAGTGAAAAAGTTGGCTTAAAGCTCAACATTCAGAAAATGAAGATCATGGCATCTGGTCCCATCACTTCATGGGAAATAGATGGGGAAACAGTAGAAACAGTGTCAGACTTTATGTTTTGGGGGCTCCAAAATCACTGCAGATGGTGATTGAAGCCATGAAATGAAAAGACGCTTACTCCTTGGAAGAAAAGTTATGACCAACCTAGATGGTATATTCAAAAGCAGAGACATTACTTTGCTGACTAAGGTCCGTCTAGTCAAGGCTATGGTTTTTCCTGTGGTCATGTATGGATGTGAGAGTTGGACTGTGAAGAAGGCTGAGCGCCGAAGAATTGATGCCTTTGAACTGTGGTGTTGGAGAAGACTCTTGAGAGTCCCTTGGACTGCAAGGAGATCCAACCAGTCCATTCTGAAGGAGATCAACCCTGGGATTTCTTTGGAAGGAATGATGCTAAAGCTGAAACTCTAGTACTTTGGCCACCTTATGTGAAGAGTTGACTCATTGGAAAAGACCCTGATGCTGGGAGGGATTGGGGCAGGAGGAGAAGGGGACGACAGAGGATGAGATGACTGGATGGCACTACCGACTCGATGGACGTGAGTCTGACTAAACTTCGGGAGTTGGTGATGGACAGGGAGGCCGGCGTGCTGCAATTCATGGGGTCACAAAGAGTCGGACACGACTGAGCAACTGAACTGAACTGAGGGTGGTCTGGTATTCCCATCCCTTTAAGAATTTTCCACAGTTTGTTGTGATCCACACAGTCAAAGGCTTAAGTGTAGTCAGTGAGGGGGCTTCCCTGGTGGCTCAGCAGGTAAAGAATCCGCCTGCAATGTGGGAGACCTGGGTTTGATCCCTGGGTTGGGAAGATGCCTTGGAGAAGGGAAAGGCTACCAACTCCAGTATTCTGGCCTGGAGAATTTCATGGACTATATAGGCCATGAGGTTGCAAAGAGTCAGACACGACTGAATGACTTGTAGTCAATGAAGCAGAAGTAGATGTTTTTGTGAAATTCTCATGCTTTTTTTAACATCCAATGGACGTTGGCAATTTATGTTGAATTGGGTCATAGTGCTTTTCAGGTATACTATATTCTTCTACTTTTTTGTCTATTCATTCTATTAATTTTTAAGTTTGATGTTGAAACTCCAACTACAAATCTTAATTTATCTACTTAAAAAATAAATGTAATATATTATGTAACTATCAGAGAAGGCAATGGCACCCCACTCCAGTACTCTTGCCTGGAAAATCCCATGGACTGAGGAGCCTGGTAGGCTGCAGTCCATGGGGTCGCTGAGGGTCGGACACGACTGAGCGACTTCACTTTCACTTTTCACTTTCATGCATTGGAGAGGGAAATGGCAACCCACTCCAGTGTTCTCTCCTGGAGAATCCCAGGAACTGGGGAGCCTGGTGGGTTGCCGTCTATGGGGTCGCACAGAGTCAGACACGACTGAAGTGACTTAGCAGCAGCAGCATGTAACTATAAAAGTTCAGTTCAGTTCAGTCGCTCAGTTGTGTCCGACTCTGTGCGACCCCATGAATCGCAGTACGCCAGGCCTCCCTGTCCATCACCAGCTCCCGGAGTTCACTCAGATTCACGTCCATTGAATCCGTGATGCCATCCAGCCATCTCATCCTCTGTCATCCCCTTCTCCTCTGCCCCCAATCCCTCCCAGCATCAGGGTCTTTTCCAATGAGTCAACTCTTTGCATGAGGTGGCCAGAGTACTGGAGTTTCAGCTTTAGCATCATTCCTTCCAAAGAAATCCCAGGGTTGATCTCCTTCAGAATGGACTGGTTGGATCTCCTTGCAGTCCAAGGAACTCTCAAGAGTCTTCTCCAACACCACAGTTCAAAAGCATCAATTCTTCGGCGATAAAAGTTAATTAAAGTAAAAAAAGAAAGTCAGTATGGAAGGATATATACATGTATCTATATACAGCACAAGGGAAAATGTAGGTGATCAATTATGATTTTTTTTAACTATACTGTGACAGAAATTTTATATAAAGTACTCTTTATAATGAGATAAATCTAAACAATCCAGTGAGGGGAATATGTGCAAAGTTCCTAAAGATGTAGTCCAGAAAAAGAAACCCAAGGAGGCAATTAATAAATGAATGGGTTCAAACTCATTCATAATAAAATTTATATTAAAATAAATGTAAAAATTGTTTTTTGCATATAAAAGTTTGATTATATCAAGTCTCAGATAAGGTAATAACAATCACCTTTTTTTGAGAATATCATTTCAGAGAGCCATTTGACAATCACTATCACAAATCTTAATGCACATATTCCACAATTATACTTCCAGAAATATACTTTTTCAGTAGGCGTGTTAAAATTATATGAACAAAGATATTTTTGGCAGTGATGTTTGCTTTTGTAAAAGGGAGGGAGTCCTAAGTGCCCACTATTAGGAGACTAGTCAAATAAGCTATGAAGTATGGAACAATAAACCAGTAAGAAGAATAAAAGAGATCTGTTTATATGGACCTGAAAAAGAATTTCCATAATTTGTCAACTGACAAAGCCTACTTCACAGAAGAGTATAATCCATTCATGTAACATCAATGTATGTATATATACACCTACATATTCTTATCAGTACATAGGAAAGTCTATAATGTTACATAAAAGGGAGTAAAATTTAGAGAACTAATGAGGGACAAAGATTTTAATTTCTTACTTAATTCCAACTTATATGCTGTGTGAAATGTCTTAACATGAACTTGTATTATTTTCATAATATAATGGGAAATATTATTCTTATTCTATATGCACATACCCAAACAAGAGTAAATGAAAAATAGTCTAAAAAATAAACTAGATAGAACTACAGTCCATCTTGCCTATTAAACTCTCTGGAAATATACAAATTCTTTACTTGGGGACCTGAAGAACATGAAAATTGTCTACATAAACTCAAAACCTCCAGAAAATTTTGACCATAAAGGTATCTGGCATGCAGTTTGTCTTAGGTATAATTATTTTCTTTTTTATGGGTGTATTTATCAATACTGTGCCTCATCCAAAAACAACCTGAGATTTATTAAAAATATGATTTATTAAAATATGTGTAAATGGTTCTAGAAGACTTAAATAAGTGGGAAAATCCAATAGAATGCCAATAGGGGGAGGATAAATAAATGAAGTTAGAAATAGGAGAAGTAGGGGGAAATTGTACACTGAAACATCCCAGTGTCTCCCTAGCTTCAGGGGTCCCATGTTTGCACAAAGAGAAAAACAACAGTTTCAGAGTTCACTGTGCTCACAAGATCAAAGCAAACCAATCACTTGTGAAGAGTCCAGTTATTCAGGGTGGTGAATCCTGAGAGACATTTCTTTCATGATTCCTCATAAGAAAAAATACTGCTACGTTAACAGAATTCTCAAGAAAATCGTACAGAGATGAGTTTTCATGAGGCAGTATCTGAGTTATAGAAAACAGAACAAAAGAACAAAAAACCATATTATTGCTCTTTTTAGTGTGGGAACTTCTTCAAAAGAAAACAAAACAGAAAAAAGACATTTCCTCACCCACTTCGTAATCAGTATATGCAATTGAGATAAATAAAACTGCAAAAAAAAAAAATTGCTAATGACAAAACAGTTTGTCTGCCTATCTCCAGCACTTAGCAGAGTGCCTGGTATATGTAGACATTCAATGAAAGTGTTCAAACCTGATGAACTTGGATTTAAAACAATTCTAAAACAATCTTCTGTTTTCCATGATGCTTTTTATCAATGACAAACTGGACTATAAGTGGGAAAACACACAATAGAAGCTTGGAATTTCTTTCAAAACATACTCCTTCCTTTCTCCTCTTGCCCTAGGAGCTGGGAGGTGGGTGCAAAACCATTAAAAGATAAGTTTGCTGGCATGAAACCAGGAACAGTTCAAAAGGTGCTATTGTACTGCTGTCAGCTCAAGGAACTATGCCACAGAACTCATTAGAATGATATGGGAAATGTGTGATTTAATCAGCTGCAGACTTGCTCACCACAGGACCTAGGCAGAGATGCATCCATTCATCAGGGTGTCAGCTACATATTTCATAAGGGGGCGCGGGGCAGGGAGATTTAGGAGCTAGGGCAGAAGTTGAAGGCAGGCAATGCAGTTCACCGAAGCACTTCTCCCTGCTAGGGAACTTTATGCTGTTGGCAGCTACATTTATTTAAAAATAAAGAAGTAAATTCACCATGCCCTTTGGTGAAAACCCCACCAAGGGTTGACACAGGCTGACCTTTCAATTTCTGGCCATAAAACTCATTATGACTGTCACTTGTTTTACCCTCTAACGATCTCATTCTGCAGTCATATATTAACCTAGCAGCCCTTCCAATGTGGAACACGTCCCACATAGACATCTCTGAGGCAGGGCAGCTGCACCAGAATGAGGAAGTTAGCAAGAGAGAGAAAAAAACAGAGGCACCTTGACAGACCACCTAACCCCTCCTGTGTGCTAAGTCACTTCAGTCGTATCCAACTCTGTGCAACCCTATGGACTGTAACCCAACAAGGCTCCCCAGTCCATGAGGATTCTCCTGCCAATACTGGAGTGGGTTGCCATACCCTTCTCCAGGAGATCTCCCCAAGCCAGGGATTGAAACTACTAACTAAACCGTACCACCGTCTCCGGGAGCCATCAAAGCACTAAACCACCCTCTGTTAGTATAGTCTCGTCTTTGTAAAGCAGTCAGCCAAAGTAGAGCAAAATTGAAATCCTGATGGCCAGTTGAAGCCAAGCCAAGTGTCTTCATGTTTCCCCTCAGCCTGGAAGAAACATAGCCGCACCAACGGGCAGCCAGGCTCCCGACGCTGGTGAGGAAAGGAGGTGGACCACACATCCACTAACCACAGGCTCGCTTACTCCTTTTTCTCGTTTTCCTATTTCTTTCCTTCCCAGCGAGATAGCATACCCATGGCATCTCTTCCCTTTTGTATCTCCAGCATCGCTGAAGAGTCCTGAGAGATCAGTCACCAGTGCTCATTGATCAATACAATTCTGTGTGAACACCTAGCGGAATCCATGCGACCATACCACACAGACCAACTGAAATAGGAATTTATCCTATTTTTAAAGACATCCAAAGAACAAACTTCCATACATTTTATTCTATAATCCAACCCAAGACCTTGAACTGCAATATCAAAGTTCAAAAATTCTATTACACAAGTAGGGAATTTCAGACCAAAGGAGGCTGAAAAAGTGAAGGTCACTCAGTCCTGTCCAACTCTTTGCAACCCCATGGACTATACAGCCCATGGACTTCTCCAGGCTAGAATACTGGAGTGGGTAGCCTTACCCTTCTCCAGGGGATCTTCCCAACCCAAGGATCAAACCCAGGTCTCCCACATTGCGGGCAGATTCACCAGCTGAGCCTCATGGGAAGCCCAAGAGTACTAGAATGGGTAGCCTATCCCTTCCCCAGCGGATCTTCCCCACCTCGGAATCAGACAGGGTCTCCTGCATTGCTGGCGGATTCTTTACCAACTGAGCTATCAGGGAAGCAGTGTAATAAATATTACCATCCCTTTTCCCAGAAGATTAAAGTCTGCATTGCTATTCCTTTGCAGATGAAGAGAGACAGCTATAAAAGATGGGTTGTGAAAGTAACTGTGCTGAGAACGAGCTGTCAGAGGAGGGACAGGCTGGGACAGGAGAGTACACCAGGCAGTCTCAGGGCTCTTGCCACCACGTAGCACTCTCTCCCTTTACCTGAGACCCGAAAGAAATTTCTTGCCAGGCCCCCAGCATGTCACTGCTACCAAACAAACTACAGATGCCCCAAAAAAGTTCCTTCTGCAAACAGTATCTCTTACTAGACATAAACACCTCCTTTCAAAGCTTGAAATTTATTAGCGCCCAAATGATGTTTATGACCCTGGGGCTTGTGATCCTGTCATGGATTCTATCAACCAAGGAGACTGGATTAGTTCATGGACCTAGGCATTTATGGCTCTGAACTGAGCCACTGTTCAAAGAGGGCTGTGGACAGATGGAACTGATCGACTCACAGGTGGATGAGCGCCACTGTTACAGAAGGGGGCTGGGCTGCCTGAAAGAACACCCAAGACCAGGGGCAGAAGGCAAAATAATCAATCGGGTATCATCAGCACTGGCAGTCAGCAACCAACCAGGGCCCACAACCAAAAGAAGCTAGCCACAGGAGAAAAAAGACCAGCAAAGGCTAGGGCAGTATCACAACCAGCAAAAAAAAAAAAAAGGCAGCAAGATTGTTTTATTGCAATTGAAATGCATAAGATGAATACATGTCAATGGAATTTCTTCTTACAGGAACTTTCCGAGTTATCTATATACACAAATAGAAAAGGAATGCATTTTTGACATTGTGGTTTGGTTTGGTTTTGATTTTTTAATTTTTAAAAAGCAGGGTTTTGTGCCTTTTTGAAATGCAGTTTCAACATCTTCAGACTTAACCAGAACCCATCAAGAGAAGAAAATTTGGGTAAACACTGAAGTTTACTCACTGGGTTAGGAGTTCAGGGAAAGAGAAAAAAAATGCAGAGTCCATTGAAATTTATTAAAATTCTACACTCCACAAAAATATAGATGGTATAAAGAAATAATCATTTTAGTATTCTATTATCATCTTTTGCAGGAATAGTTCCTAATATTTCTTAATATTAGTTAATTCATAGTTCATTGCTATAAGAAAAATACAATGTGAAAATGATGAAGACATTTAAATTATAAACTTTGTCCTTTACCTTTGGGCCCTGTCTCCAGAACAAGAGTATTGTACCAGAGTCTTTTAGAATACTCTTTCAAAGAGAGACTTTAAATTTATTTTTCTGGGTAGCAGGTTCTGAAAGATAAGCCAGTCCTGGAAGGTGTTTCAGAACTTTAAGTATCTTGAGAGTTGGGACTATATCTTTATTCACACATACTGGGATATTATTTGATATGTGATAAGCAAAAAACTGCTAGGTCTTGGGTAGGGTGAAAAAGATGAAAAGAGCATGCTCCCCACAGTTTCAAGAAGCTTACCTTCCTGTTAGGAGATAAGACTTTCCACAAATAACTGAAACACATATGTATATATAATGTATAATTAAGTAAATATGTATGTATTTATTCCTTATGCACACTTGCAGCTGGGAAATGTATCTCTCATATATATGTGTTTGTGTATCTGTGTGTATATGTATATGTGCGTGCAAATGCATATATTGTCCAAGACATATATAGATTGTCTAGGAACCTGTTCTGGGAGAAGGCAATGGCACCCCACTCCAGTACTCTTGCCTGGAAAATCCCATCGACAGAGAAGCCTGGTGGGCTGCAGTCCATGGGGTCGTTAAGAGCTGGACACGACTGAGCGACTTCACTTTCACTTTTCACTTTCATGCATTGGAGAAGGAAATGGCAACCCACTCCAGTGTTCTTGCCTGGAGAATCCCAGGGAGAGGGGAGCCTGGTGGGCTGCCGGCTATGGGGTCGCACAGAGTCGGACACAACTGGGGCGACTTAGCAGCAGCAGCAGCAGCAGGAGGAGCTTGTTCTAGGCCTTCTCGATAATCAGCATGTGTGTCCTATCAGCTTGCCCACTTGCCATACCCAGGGATACAGATAATAGGAAGGTGGTTTGAGGTTGTTCATCAATTCTTGAGCTATAATAAAGCTCTGTTTCTAAAAATCTTTATAACTCTAATTGTTCTCCCTCTTAAAATTTACTCTATGCCTACTGCTACCGCTACCGCTGCTGCTAAGTCACTTCAATCGTGTCCGACTCTGTGCGACCCCATAGACAGCAGCCCCCAGGCTCCCCCGTCCCTGGGATTCTCCAGGCAAGAACACTGGAGTAGGTTCTCATTTCCTTCTCCAATGCATGAAAGTGAAAAGTGAAAGTGAAGTCTCTCAGTCATGTCCAACTCTTTGCGATCCCATGGACTGCAGCCTACCAAGCTCCTCCATCTATGAGATTTTCCAGGCAGGAGTACTGGAGTGGTGTGCCATTGCCTTCTCCAACTCTATGCCTAGCCAATAGCAAATGAATGGGCAAATGATATTTATTTAAAAGTTTTTCTTTGAGATTTCCCTGGTGGTTCAGGGGTTAGGCCTCTGCATTTCTGTAGGGCTATTGCGTTCAATCCCTGGTCAGGGAACTAAGATCTCACATGCTATGCAGTGCAGCCAAAAAGAAAAGTTTCTCTTTACACTTTCCCTTACACAATTTTCACTTTTAGAATTCCAGCAATATTAACCACTATTACATTTGAAAGTAATAGGATTAGGACAGATAGAAAGATAGGCCCAACGACTAATTCCCAGGAGGCCAGTCTACATATCATTTAACATTCGTCATGCAATTCTCTCAACTGTCTGCCTTACACCTGAAAGCACAAGGGAAACTCTTTGGGAAAGAGTTCAACACCAGTTGATGAGAGAGACCTTTTGTTTTAGCTTGAAACCTAGATCCTGCCAGTCTTCAGAAAAGTCGGATCAGACAATTATCTACAGAGTTGGGGTAGAGCAGTTGCCCCTATGACCCAAGTGATTCGCCATGATTACCAGCAGGTTCTTGACAAACGCCCACTGGGTGCACATCCTCGCCCTTAGACAGCTAATGAAATTATCTACACAGAGTCATTGAATTACTGCTCATGGCCCTAGTTCTCTACCTCTTTGTCCTAGTGGAGACCTGCATGTGTTTTTCCTAGGACAGTGCTGATGTCTGAGGGCCAGGACCTTCTCCTGGAAGCAGATGGAAGCCACACTGGGCTGGGGTGTGAGCGGAGCCAGGGAAGCCAAACTCTCCTGTTCTTTAACCAGAGAAATCCGGTGTGCCTGTGGCAAACCCTTAACCTGTTTGTGCCTCCATCTCCCATTTGTAAAACAGGGTAATTATAACCTCTCTGCCTTATAAGGCTGTTGGGGAGCTACATTAAGGTTTGTAAATCACTTTGAAGATGGGAGTGATTGCTCACTGCTGTGGCAGGTGGAAGATCTCTGGCTCCTGTCCTTCCTCCCTGTTTCCTGGCAGCTCTCTTAGATGAGGGAGGGAAAAGTAACTAATTACTCTTGCCAGTCTGTTTTCCTATTTACATTGAATATTCAAAGGGAAATTTGTTAACCTTTTTTCCTAAATTTCTGTGTTCTCAGTTCTATGTTTTCATCACAGTATAAAAAGCAATAATATTTTTAGAAGTGATAACTTAAAATTAATATCTTTGAGAAGTTCCACAAAGCTTATGGAATTATCATCAGTAACATTTTCTATTATACCCATGTTATGTTCAAGGATATATTTCTATGAGTTTAAAATGTTTAACTCTTGAATGCTATCTCCTAGTAAGTCTAACACCTAAATCAATTAATGTTCTTTTAAAAAAAGACACCCATATTTTAAACTGCACATAAAACAAACATACACAAAGACATACGTAACTGTGTGGCGTGAACATAGGTATATTATTATATGTTAAAAGTACAAAATAGTGTACTTTAAAAAAAAGAACCCACTTGGGTATTAAAATCTCAGAAGAACCACATTTTAAGGATGCATTAGTTTACTTTGGCTGCTTTTCTTTAATTTCAAAAGTATAATATTTTGAAAAATAAACTTGGAAGACCATTTTGAGGTATATGAACATCATCAGCATGCTAGCTACATGGTACATCCAAGTGATTTGTGTGTATATGGAATAGAATTCTAGATGCATTTTTAATTTTAAAAAATACAGAACAATACTTATCATAGTTTATCATTTATGTTTTTAAAGGGGACATATGCAATCATCCTTTTCTATCTGAGGGGACTGGTTCCAGAACTCCCTTGAATATCAAAATCTACAAATGTTCAGTCAAGGGACTTGCATAAGGATACATACTTGGATGTGTAAGGGTACATCTCTGTGCACGCTAAGTTGCTTTAGTCATGTCCAACTCTTTGCAACCCCATGGACTATACCCCATCAGGCTCCCCTGTCTATGGGATTCTCCATACAAGAATCCTGGAGTAGGTTTCCATGCCCTCCTCCAGGGGATCTTCCTGACCCAGGAATCACACCCGCATCTCTTACATTTCCTGCATGGCAGGCAGGTTCATTACCACTGGCGCCACTGGGGAAGCCTAAAGTGCCGGGATCCACCTGTCTCTGTTCGGGCGCCACTTGCTGGGGTCCAGCCCCGGTGGATCCAGGGTGATTCGAAGGTGGAGACGGAGTTGGCGAGAAAAACACTTATTGAGAAATATAAGGTTAGATTAGGAAATAATAGGATAGTAGGAAAATTTAGATGGAGAAAAGAAGGCTGAATAACTTGGTTTATGTGGAATACCAATTACCACCTACGTAGGCCGCAGGCATCTTTCCGTTCTCCCGAAGGAGAGGAGGCACTGAGGCCTCCCCAGTCCAATCTTAGAAGCCCAGGCATAATTAGTAGGCTTGGTGAGGACCCACTCCCCAGATGGGAATTCAGCCAGAAGGGGAAAGAAAGAACGACACAGGGGGGAATCAGCCTTTCCAGAAACTGATCCCATTTTCTTTATTTTCAGGTTTGCTTATATACCTTTTTTACACATAGGGATGAATACAGAGTCACGTGGGGGTCAGCAGTCCTGACCTTTATCAAAATCAGGTGCTTTACATAAAAAAAGGTCTTAGGGGTTTTACATCATCTTCTGGCCATGAGGCCTGCTGACACTTTATGACCCTCTCTTTCTGATAACCAAAAAACTTATTTTTTCCAAGGGTGTTTTTTCTTAAACCAGGCACCACCCTCCAGATAAAGTTACATTCCTATAGGGTGAGGGTGTAGTGAGTTACAATCAAGAAAGGAATTTATCTAACCCAAGGTTAACATGATTAATCTTAAAGGTTAACCTTATTTCTCTTATATGCTAGTTATATTCATTATAAGGGCAGGGGATATAAAGATTTAGCAACAAAACATCAGCCCAACAAATGAAATCCTTTCACCAATGTTCCCCTTAAGATCTATTTAGTTTTAAGATAATGATAAAGTTACATTTTTACATAGCAAAGACACAGTAATTTATAACAAAATACAGTGCTCTATAACAAAGAAGAAAATTCATTAACTCAACAAATCTAGTATTGCTAACATCAAAGCTATTATATTTCTTTTTCTATATTCCAAATACATTGATTAATAATTCCCAGGTGCCTAAGGACATGGAGGCCTGGTAGCAATCATTGACTCAACAATGAGAAAAGCCCTATGCTAATTAAGACCTTCAAAATACCCCAAACTCTCTGTGCTGCTTATGGTTGAGAGGTAGTAAACAATCATGTGCTCCTAGTGGCAGGAGTATGGATAATCCTATCACACAAGCTAGCTTGCCAGCAGAGAGGTTTGACCCAAGACATCCCTATCACACCCAGGGCAGGGAATTAAAAGCAATTATTGGCACAACAAATGAAAAACCCTTCACCAATATAATTCCTAATCAACCCACTATACTAATAAATTCTAACTTCCCAAAAGAATCTGCTTTTAGTAAGTCTAAAACATCTCATGCCTCTCAGTGTTGGGAGGCTGCAAACAATCACATGTGGCCAGATGAACCTATACAGGCAGGCTAGATAACCTTCAGAGGAGTTCGTAAGCTGAAACACTCTTGTCACGCCCAGGAATTTTTATTAACTGGAGCTGCAAGTTAACTCCTTCTCTGAGAGAAATGGTTATGGGGGAGGGCCCCCCGTAAAGTCAGAGGTGTAGGTGAGAGCATAAAACAGACTCTGGTTTTGGGGGTAGATGCTCGGGAACAGGGGGTTTCCTGAGACTTGATCACGCCTTTGCGTATGCCAAGCCTCCTTCCTCATGACCTTTGCCATGGGCGGAGTTCCTCACGCTGGCCCCTGGCACTAAAGGATACATACCCGTGGTATAGTATTTGAATATAACCAAGGCACATCCACCTGCATACTATGAATCATTTCTAGATTACTTGTAATATCTAACATGATGTTCAGTTCAGTTCAGTCGTTCAGTCATGTCTGACTCTTTGCAACCCCATGAACTGCAGAACTTTGCAACCCCATGAACTGCCAGGCCTCCCTGTCCATCACCAACTCCCAGAGTTCACTCAGACTCATGTCCATCGAGTTGGTGATGCTATCCAGCCATCTCATCCTCTGTCGTCCCCTTCTTCTCCTGCCCCCAATCCCTCCCAGAATCAGAGTCTTTTCCAATGAGTCAACTCTTCGCATGAGGTGGCCAAAGTACCAGAGTTTCAGCTTTAGCATCATTCCCTCCAAAGAACACCCAGGGCTGATCTCCTTTAGAATGGACTGGTTGGATCTCCTTACAGTTCAAGGGACTCTCAAGAGTCTTCTCCAACACCACACTTCAAAAGCATCAATTCTTCAGTGCTCAGCCTTCTTCACAGTCCAGCTCTCACATCCATACATGACCACTGGAAAAACCTTGACTAGACGGACCTTTGTTGGCAAAGTAATGTCTCTGCTTTTTAATGTGCTATCTAGGTTAATCATAACTTTCCTTCCAAGGGGTAAGCATCTTTTAATTTCATGGCTGCAATTACCATCTGCAGTGATTTGTGATCCCAAAAAAATAAAGTCTGACATTGTTTCCACTGTTTCCCCATGTATTTCCCATAAAGTGATGTAAATAGTTGTAAATAGAATGTCAGTGCTATGTAAATAGTTGCCAGTGTATGGCAAGTTGAAGTTTTGCTTATTGGAAACTTCTCAAATATTTTTCTGAATATTTTCCATCCACAGTTGGTTGAATTCACAGATCCAGAACACTCAAATATAGAATCTTCACATACAGAGGGCCAGGGATACGTGTGCGTAGGCATGTACGTACGTGAATACAAAAGAAAGAAAGGCAACAGTAGCTACTTCTGGAAAAAGAGATTAGAGGACTTCAAGGCTGTAGCAAACTTTTAACATTTTTATATACTCCATTTGGCTTGTTTAATATTTATAACATAAAAATGCACCATTTCTAGTTTAAAATGTATGAGTCACATTAGAATATTTTGTTATTAATTTGGCATTTATGATATATTAGCTTGATAACACAATTGTTTATAGTATATACTACTAAGGAAAACTGTCAACTATGCAGAAAGTAAACTGGTGTCATAATATTTTAAACTGTTTGACAAGTGTATATGGGAAGTCTCTGTACCTTCTACTCAATTTTACTGGGAACATAAAACTGCTTTAAAAAATAGTATATTTTTTAAAATTTCCTGCTTACAGTAGGATAAAAATGCTGTAAAATAATACCCCAACTATGCACAAATGAACCACAAGACCATTTTCTTTGGTATAAAGACATATAGATACCCATTGGTGAATATGTAAAATATTTATCCACTATAGTAATGTGATCACTCATACAGAATTGCTTTATACTCTTCTCTCAGAATTAATCTCCTTGTAAGCAAGGAAAGGATGTTTTTCATATAATTTCCCCAAAAGTCTAGCTCAACACCTGGCAAAGAATGACATTCAAAAAATATTTATCAAATAAAAAAATTAATTGACCTCTCTCTGTGATATCTTGTCTATTCTCATTTAACAGGTTTCTTTAATGTGGAACTTCTCAAAATCTTTAATAAATAATTACACATTATAAATTCAATGAGTTAAATGTAGTACACAGCATTTCCCAAACTTGTTTTACCATGAAAATTTTTCCCCACAAAATTCTCTGCAGTTTTCAGAGGCAATGAAGTCTAGACAACTAAATATGGAAGATATTGCATTCACTTTAGATTTATACCCCATTGTTTCCTAAAATTCAAGATCAGCAGAGACCTGTAGTCCTCACTGAATATTCATGAAGTCCTTGTATCTCCCACACTCCCCTGTAGCTGGGTCAGAGGCACATGATTGCAGCTGGCACACAGAAATGTAAGAGCAAGTGATTTCTCATTTCTATCCCAAGGCCTTGAAAGTTGATGGGTCTCTTTGATCTTTCCTTTCCCTTACTGGGACTAGTCTAGAAGTCAGTTGTTGAGAAGACAACCTCACAAATTAAAGGGAATCTTTAACTCACCAGATCTAGAAGACCTGTCCCTGCCAACTTACATCAGAGCTTGTGATGAGCAAGGAGTGTACTTTTGTTGTGCTAAGCCACTGAGATTTCAGAGTTCTTTGTTGCTACAGCATATCCTAGCCTGTCCTAACTAAATGTATTAAAGACCATGGCATTCCTTCATTAAAAACACATACTGAATGCCTGCTATGTGTCAAGCATGATATTTGACCATCTTATAATAAATGTGTGTATCACATGACTCCCAAAGGAGAAATTAAAGAATAAATATGTATAGACTGAGGGATGAACAGCCTCAGTCATTTGAAGGAAAAGTACTGAAGATGGGTGATTTTTTGATAAAGGAGTGGCCAAAAGTAAGCTTAAATGCAAAATCACCCAAATCAACTAGTGTTCTAATTTCTCTGAATTACTCCATACTTTCCTAAAGACTAGGTATTCCTGCAGTAAGACTTGGAAGTAGTATGTTCAGAAATATTGCTGCTCTCCTGTTATATTTAAATAGAATGCTTAGCTTAAAAAAATAATTGCAGACTGAAAGGGAAACCTGCAAGTGGCCCAACATATCAGAAATCCTCACCAGTCCTCATCAGCCAGTGTGCCTTTGTCATAATTACCCAATATGTCTATGAATTTTCTGGATTAGGGTTAGATAATAGAGCAGACTTAAATTGCCAAATTCAGACTTAAATTGAAGAAAGTAGGGAAAACCACTAGACCATTCAGGTACGACCTAAATCAAATCCCTTATGATTACACACTGGAAGTGAGAAACAGATTTAAGGGCCTAGATCTGACAGAGTGCCTGATGAACTATGGACTAAGGTTTGTGACATTGTACAGGAGACAAGGATCAAGACCATCCCCATGGAAAAGAAATGCAAAAAAGCAAAATGGCTGTCTGGGGAAGCCTACAAATAGCTGTGAAAAGAAGAGAAGTGAAAAGCAAAGGAGAAAAGGAAAGATATAAGCATCTGAATGCAGAGTTCCAAAGAATAGCAAGAAGAGATAAGAAAGCCTTCTTCAGCGATCAATGCAAAGAAATAGAGGAAAAGAACAGAAAGGGAAAGACTAGAGATCTCTTCAAGAAAATTAGAGATACCAAGGGAACATTTCATGCAAAGATTGGCTCGATCAAGGACAGAAATGGTTTGGACCAAACAGAAGCAGAAGATATTAAGAACAAGTGCAAGAATACACAGAAGAACTGTACAAAAAAGATCTTCAAGACCAAGATAATCACGATGGTGTAATCACTCACCTAGAGCCAGACATCCTGGAATGTGAAGTCAAGTGGGCCTTAGGAACATCACTATGAACAAAGCTAGTGGAGGTGATGGAATTCCAGTTGAGCTATTTCAGATTAAAAGATGGTGCTGTGAAAGTGCTGCACTCAATATGCCAGCAAATTTGGAAAACTCAGCAGTGGCCACAGGACTGGAAAAGGTCAGTTTTCATTCCAATCCCAAAGAAAGGCAATGCCAAAGAATGCTCAAACTACTGCACAATGGCATGCATCTCACACGCTAGTAAAGTAATGTTCAAAATTCTCCAAGCCAGGCTTCAGCAATATGTGAACCATGAACTTCCACATGTTCAAGCTGGTTTTAGAAAAGTCAGAGGAACCAGAGATCAAATTGCCAACATCCACTGGATTATTGAAAAGCTAGAGAGTTCCAGAAAGACATCTATTTCTGCTTTATTGACTATGCTAAAGCCTTTGACTGTGTGGATCACAATAAACTGTAGAAAAAATTCTGAAAGAGATGGGAATACCAGACCACCTGATTTGTCTCTTGAGAAACTTATATGCAGGTCAGGAAGCAACAGTTAGAACTGGACATGGAACAACGGACTGGTTCCAAATAGGAAAAGGAGTATGTCAGGTCTGTATATTGTCACCCTACTTATTTAGCTTCTATGCAGAGTACATCAGAGAAACGCTGGGCTGGAAAAACACAAGCTGGAATCAAGATTGCCAGGAGAAATATCAATAACCTCAGATATGCAGATGACACCACACTTATGGCAGAAAGTGAATAGGAACTAAAAAGCCTCTTGATGAAAGTGAAAGAGGAGAGTGAAAAATTTGGCTTAAAACTCAACATTCAGAAAATGAAGATCATGGCATCTGGTCCCATCACTTCATGGGAAATAGGTGGGAAACGGTGGAAACAGTGTCAGACTTTATTTTTTTGGGCTCCAAAATCACTGCAGATGGTGACTGCAGCCATCAAATTAAAAGACACTTATTCCTTGGAAGAAAAGTTATGACCAACCTAGATAGTATATTCAAAAGCAGAGGCATTACTTTGCCAACTAAGGTCTGTCTAGTCAAGGCTATGGTTTTTCCAGTAGTCATGTATGGATGTGAAAGCTGGACTGTGAAGAAAGCTGAGCGCTGAAGAATTGATGCTTTTGAACTGTGGTGTTGGAGAAGACTCTTGAGAGTCCCTTGGACTGCAAGGAGATCCATGCAGTCCATTCTGAGGGAGATCAACCCTGGGATTTCTTTGGAAGGAATGATGCTAAAGCTGAAGCTCCAGTACTTTGGCCACCTAATGTGAAGAATTGACTCATTGGAAAAGACCCTGATGCTGGGAGGGATTGGGGGCAGGAGGAGAAGGGTATGACAGAGGATGAGATGGCTGGATGGCATCACCAACTCGATGGACACGAGTCTGGGTGAACTCCGGGAGTTGGCGATGGACAGGGAGGCCTGGCGTGCTGCAATTCATGGGGTCGCAAAGAGTGGGACATGCCTGAGTGACTGAACTGAACTGAACTGAACTGAACTGAATAGAGCAGAGCTTGGGTACTTCCCTGGTTTTCCCATCATTAAGACTTACACTCTCAATGCAAGGGCCTTGGGTTTGATCCCGGGTTGGGGAACTAGGTCCATATGCTGCAAGTAAAATTTCACATGCCAACACTAAAGATTCTGCCTGCCAGAACTATAATAATAACCAGTGCAGCCAAACAAATAAATAAAATATTGAATAATAATAAATAAATAAATTGGGGCTCTTAAGAGATTCATAATTTCCAATGAAAGAAATATTCAGATGAGATAAAATTTCAATACACTTAGGTACTTTGATTCAACATCGACAACTGCCTTGTTATTAATATATGATAGTAAATTGAAGAGGAAGAAAATTGGGAGAGGACATGGAGGCAGAATGCAGAGGAGGCCTTTTAATTCACTGTTCATCCTTCTGAGTGGTGAAAAGTCCAGATAAGCAGAAGTACTCAGTGTCCACCTCTCTTGAGTCTCAAGCATCTCTTCTTAAAGACGAGCAGGAATTTAGCAATCACAGTGATCCAAAACAGTCTGGAATTCCAAGACAGACTGTGAGACAAACCCCAAGTCGTGGGAAAACAAACTATCATTAATTTTCTGTCCGAGGCTCTAATCAGCTGCATGACATTGTGTGATGGAACATCCACGGTCGCATAATGCTGCACGTCCCTCCCTTCCTCCCACTGAGGCAAAAAGCATTTGTAGAGGATTGTTTTGGAAAGGTTGTTCCCAGGTTTCTGTGTACTGGCCAGGGTTTAACCTCAAGTTTATAGAACTCCTGGGACTCTTCATGGAAGCTGTAATGACAGTCCAAGTTGAATCTGCTGTGCTGAGCAAGAAAACCACAAACCCTGTCTAGGCATTTTATCAGCCAGGCCCTGCCTTTAAAAGATAAGCCCCTCCTAGGCAGAGGTCAGGGTTAGAACAAGTGATTGCAGCTAAGCCTTCTGGCCAAAACTCTCAAGAACTAGGATGGATCTGGCTCAAAGTGAAGTTTGGATGCACACATCAAATTCACTCTTATTACCATTTTCATTTTAACTCACTACTAACTTATTTAACATTGAGTTAATACCCACTGCGGTAGCTAACCAGATTGTCTGAACAGAATTGTAAAGTGCCTCTGAGCCCTTGATAACCATTAGCTTACCTTGAGGTTTTTTTTTTCTTTGAAAAATATTTTACTATCTTAAAATAATCTTTTTCTTTATTAGATATTTTTTAATTATAAAAATAATGAAATTTTTTAAGATAAATATTTTTTCAAATTTCCACAAGATGAATGAATAAAAAGCTGTCCAACATTCCATGTGTGTCTTTCATAACTTTGACTAAGCTCATATATATATATACACATGTTACCAAGTCCAAGCTTGTTCTGCTTGAAGGAGGAAACAGACAGAGCTGGACTCTGTCTTGGGCCAGGCTGCGAACATTAGGCTACACGCATAGTCACCCTCCCAATGGACTCTAAACTTTGTGTCCGGTGTCTATAGAAATGGCAAACCAATGGAAAACCAGAACCCCCGGATAAAAGAGCCTCAGGACTTGTATTTGGACTCTCTGTTACCTAAAAGAATATGCTAATTATCTCTGTAACAGAACAAAGTGGTAAATTCCATTCTGTTTATCGGGATATGACTACAGGCCTATTGATAAATATCCACTGTTTATCTAGTCTTGTGACACATGAATCATAGGTTAACGTTGATCTTGATCGTATCTCTCTTTTACTTTGTCCAGACTACTTTCAAGGAATATGGGCAGGTGGGTTTGAGCAAGTACACTTAAGGTATATAAGGTGTTCACAAAAACTGATCGAGGTCCTTGGTTAAGAGGAGACTCTGCCTTGGGCCCGCCGGTGTAATAAACTGCACTTCACCATCTACATTGTCCTTCTGAGTGAGTTTGTTTCCCGGAACGCGTGGCTACAACATGCTTACCACATGACAGGGCAATAAATAGGGAAATGAGGTTTGGGGTCAAAGAACAATGACTTTCTTCGAAAAGCCAGAGGTTCAAGAAGATAGCAGGCTAATGTCTTAGAGAACCATCTTATCTGAGTTAGAATTTAGACTTCTTTGTATACTAAAAAGGGGAGAAGGCGTAACTGATCATTGCAAACTTCTTGGTGTCAGAATCCTTTATTCTTGCAACTGTCCACAGAGTTCAGATCACGATGCTCCAGTAAACCTCCACTAGACAAATGTTATTCTCTGCTCTGCAACTCTTTATCTCTATATAAATGGGAAAGGGTTATACCTTGAAAAGTCAGGGCCTTAACAATGAACTATCCTGTATATTTTAGACTATGGGCAACAGTCTTAACTGGAAGCAAAAGCAATAGAATACAAAGGTTAAAGTTTTAAAAAAAAAAATAGATTTAATATGGAGTCAGATTTGTTCTTCCCTATTACACAAATACCTGCAAATACAAAAGCATACATATACATATAGATGGGTTCACTAACAATTGATTGGATAACTTCTGTTGTACAATCTAAAATAATACTATCTCCATTACTTTGATATTTTCTTTTTCAATCTATACAATTGTGTTTAGGTTGGTTTCTCAAATTCTAATCCTTTTTTCCTACTTCTTTATACACACATACATGCTGCTGCTACTGCTGCTAAGTCACTTCAGTCGTGTCCGACTCTGTGCGACCCCATAGATGGCAGCCCGCCAGGCTCCCAGGTCCCTGGGACTCTCCAGGCAAGAACACTGGAGTGGGTTGCCATTTCCTTCTCCAGTGCATGAAAGTCAAAAGTGAAAGTGAAGTCGCTCAGTCGTGTCCTACTCTTAGCGACCCCATGGACTGCAGTCTACCAGGCCCTTCCATCCATGGGATTTTCCAGGCAAGAGTACTGGAGTGGGGTGCCATTACCTTCTCCACACACATACATCAGTTCAGTTCAGTTCAGTCCCGCAGTCGTGTCCGACTCTTTGCGACCCCATGAATCGCAGTACGCCAGGCCTCCCTGTCCATCACCAACTCCCGGAGTTCACTCAGACTCACGTCCATTGAGTCCGTGATGCCATCCAGCCATCTCATCCTCGGTCGTCCCTTTCTCCTCCTGCCCCCAATCCCTCCCAGCATCAGGGTCTTTTCCAATGAGTCAACTCTTCGCATTAGGTGGCCAAAGTACTGGAGCTTCAGCTTTAACATCATTCCTTCCAAAGAAATCCCAGGGTTGATCTCCCTCAGAATGGACTGCATGGATCTCCTTGCAGTCCCAGGGACTCTCAAGAGTCTTCTCCAACACCACGGTTCAAAAGCATCAATTCTTCTGCGCTCAGCCTTCTTCACAGTCCAACTCTCACATCCATACATGACCACAGGAAAAACCATAGCCTTGACTAGACGGACCTTAGTCAGCAAAGTAATGTCTCTGCTTTTGAATATACTATCTAGGTTGGTCATAACTTTTCTTCCAAGGAGTAAGCGCCTTTTAATTTCATGGCTGCAGTCACCATCTGCAGTGATTTTGGAGCCCAAAAAAACAAAGTCTGACACTGTTTCTACTGTTTCCCCATCTATTTCCCATGAAGTGATGGGGCCAGATGCCATGATCTTCGTTTTCTGAATGTTGAGCTTTAAGCCAACTTTTCCACTCTCCTCTTTCACTTTCAACAAGAGGCTTTTTAGCTCCTCCTCACTTTCTGCCATAAGGGTGGTGTCATCTGCATATCTGAGATTATTGATATTTCTCCCAGCAATCTTGATTCCAGCTTGTGTTTCTTCCAGTCCAGCATTTCTCATGATGTACTCTGCATATAAGTTAAATAAGCAGGGTGACAATATACAGCCTTGACGTACTCCTTTTCCTATTTGGAACCAGTCTGTTGTTCCATGTCCAGTTCTAACTGTTGCTTCCTGACCTGCATACAGATTTCTCAAGAGGCAGGTCAGGTGGTCTGGTATTCCCATCTCTTTCAGAATTTTCCACAGTTTACTGTGATCCACACAGTCAAAGGCTTTGGCATAGTCAATAAAGCAGAAATAGATGTTTTTCTGGAACTCTCTTGCTTTTTCCATGATCCAGCGGATGTTGGCAATTTGATCTCTGGTTCCTCTGCCTTTTCTAAAACCAGCTTGAACATCAGGGAGTTCATGGTTCACATATTGCTGAAGTCTGGCTTGGAGAATTTTGAGCATTACTTTATTAGCATGTGAGACGAGTGCAATTGTGCGGTAGTTTGAGCATTCTTTGGCATTGCCTTTCTTTGGAATTGGGATGAAAACTGACCTTTTCCAGTCCTGTGGCCACTGCTGAGTTTTCAAATTTGCTGGCAAATTGAGTGCAGCACTTTCACAGCATCATCTTTCAGGATTTGAATCAATTTTACATAAATGGAATCATATTTTCTTTGACAAATATCTGCTTTAATGTAGTCTTTTTCTTTCTTTTTCTTTTTTCCTCATTTTTCCTATCCTCACAATTCCTCAGTATCCCATATTAGTAGACTAAAATTATTGTCTTTATTTTTCTCTATGTTTATGTCATAATAAACACACACCTCGAGTTTTGTTGGTCCATGTTTATTTTACAAATTGGATCACTTTACACAGATTCCTCTGCACCTTTTACTTTCTCATTCTGTAATACTTTCTCAACTATATCTTTAAGTTCATTGTTTTTGGTATCTAAAAATATACCTCGGTGAGATAATGCCAACAATTTCACCAGACTTTCCCCTACCACTCTTTGTTTTTAGCTTGCATTCGTGTTTTATTTTTAATTTTTCCTTAACTAACAAAGCTTTGGTAAATTTGTTTCTAAATGTAACTTTCCATCTTGATGATTTAATTTCTAAGGACTACAGTCATAGCAGTAGGCTTCTAGGTTGGAAACCATGTGAGTTTTTAAATTTTAATGCAGGTCAGGAAGCAACAGTTAGAACTGGACATGGAACAACAGATTGGTTCCAAATAGGAAAAAAGAGTACGTCAAGGCTGTATATTGGCACCATGTTTATTTAAATTATATGCAAAGTACATCATGAGAAACACTGGGCTTGAGGAAGCACAAGCTGGAATCAAGATTGCCGAGAGAAAATATCAATAACCTTAGATACGCAGAAGACACCACACTTATGGCAGAAAGTGAAGAAGAACTAAAGAGCCTCTTGATGAAAGAGAAAGAGGAGACTGAAAAAATTGGCTTAAAACTCAACATTCAGAAAACTAAAATCATGGCATCCGGTCCCATCACTTCATGGCAAATAGATGGGGAAAGAGTGGAAACAGTGGCTGACTTTATTTTGGGGGGCTCCAAAATCACTCCAGATGGAGACTGCAGCCTGAAATTAAAAGACGCTTACTCCTTGGAAGGAAAGTTATGACCAACCTAGATAGCATATTCAAAAGCAGAGACATTACTTTGTCAACAAAGGTCCTTCTAGTCAAGGCTATGGTTTTTCCTGTGGTCATGTATGGATGTGAGAGTTGGATTATAAAGAAAGCTGAGCAGTGAAGAAATGATGCTTTTGAACTGTAGTGTTGGAGAAGACTCCTGAGAGTCCCTTGGACTGCAAGGAGATCCAACCAGTCCATCCTAAAAGAGATCAGTCCTGGGTGTTCACTGGAAGGACTGATGCTGAAGCTGAAACTCCAATACTTTGGCCACCTGATGCAAAGAGCTGACTCGTTGGAAAAGACCCTGATGCTGAGAAAGATTGAGGGCAGGAGGAGACAGGGACGGCAAAGGAATGAGATGGTTCGATGGCATCACCGACTCAATGAACATGGGTTTGAATGGACTCCAGGAGTTGGTGATGGACAGGGAGGCCTGGCGTGCTGCTGTTCATGGGGTCACAAAGAGTCGGACATGACTGAGTGGCTGAACTGACTGAATTAGTGGTTTCCTGGTTATTTCCATAAACAAGGTGTTAATTCACCTTGCTACTAGCCATGCATAAGTATTACAGTCTTTTAAATTTTTCCCAGTGGTATTTATTACTTTATTTGTGCTTGTATATGACTTTTAAATTTGTTATTCAAATATAGTTGATTTACAATATTATATTGTCTTTAGATATACAACAGAGTGGCTCCACTTCTTTATTATTTATACTTTATCTAAGGTTATAAAATATTGGCTACATTCCCTGTGCTATACAATATATCCTCATAGCTTATTTTCATTGTCACTTTAATCAGTGTTTTCCTAATTACCAGTGTGTTTGAGCATCTCTCATAACTCATTTAGTTGTTTTGATTCACTCATCTATAAATAACCAATATTTTTATTGGGTAATTTATTTTTATTGTGTTTTTCTAAGTTTTCTCTCAAGTGACACACCTACAAGGTAAACAGAAAACACTGGAATGTAGAGTCACAGTCCAAAATAACTGGGATGTGACTACGGTTAACAACACTCTATTGTAAATTTGAAAGTTGCTAAGAGTAGATCTTAATTTAACTCAGATGACCATTACTCCTGTGGGCTAGAATCCCTTAGAAGAAATGGAATACCCATCATAGTCAACAAAAGAGTCTGAAATGCAATACTTGGATGCAATCTCAAAAATTACAGAATGATCTCTATTCATTTCCAGGGCAAATCACTCTATATCAATAATTCAGTAATCCAAGTCTATATAATCCAAGTAATTAAATATCATTCAGTAATCCAAGTCTATACCCCGACCAGTAATGCTGAAGAAGCTGAAGTTGAATGCTTCTATGAAGACCTACAAGATCTTCTAGAACTAATACCCAAAAAGAAAACAAAACAAATATATATATATATATATATATATAGAGAGAGAGAGAGAGAGAGAGTTTTGCCAAGAGAATGAACTGGACATAGCAAATACCCTCTTCCAACAACCTAAGAGAAGACTCTACACATAGACATCATCAAATGGCCAATACCAAAATCAGATTGATTACATTCTTGGTCACCAAGATGGAGAAGCTCTATACAGTCAGCAAAAACAAGAATGAAAGCTAACTGTGCCTCAGATCATGAACTCCTTATTGCAAAATTCAGACTTAAATTGAGGAAAAGTAGGGAAAACCACTACTTTGGTTTTTAGGTACGGTTTCATGATCATTCATCAAATCCCTTAGGATTGTACAGTGGAAGTGACAAATAGGTTCAAAAGATTATCTGATAGACAGAGTGCCTGAAAACTCTGGATGGAGGTTAGCGACATGGTACAGGAGGCAGTGATCAAGACCATTCCCCAAGACCATTCCCCAAGAAAAAGAAATGCAAAAAGGCAAAATGGATGTCTGAGGAGGCCTTACAAATAGCTTTAAAAAGAAGAGAAGCAAAAGGCAAAGGAGAAAAGGAAAAATATACCCATTTGAATGCAGAGTTCCAAAGAATAGCAAGGAGAGATAAGAAAGCCTTCCTCAGTGATCAGTGCAAAGAAATAGAGGAAAACAATAGAATGGGAAAGACTAGAGATCTCTTCAAGAAAATCAGAGATACCAAGGGAATATTTCATGCAAAGATGGGCACAATAAAGGACAGAAATGGTATGGAACTGACAGAAGCAGAAGATATTTAGAAGAGGTGGCAAGAATACACAGAAGAATTGTACAAAAAAGATCTTCATGACCCAGATAATCACGATGCTGTGATCACTCACCTAGAGCCAGACATCCTGGAATGTGAAGTCAAGTGGGCCTTAGGAAGCATCACTACGAACAAAGCTAGTGGAGATGATGGAATTCCAGTTGAGCTGTTTCAAATCCTGAAAGATGATGCTGTGAAAGTGCTGCACTCAACATGCCAGCAAATTTGGAAAACTCAGCAGTGGCCACAGGACTGGAAAAGGTCAGTTTCCATTCCAATCCCAAAGAAATACATTGCCAAAGAATGCTCAAACTACCACACAATTGCACTCATCTCACACACTAGCAAAATATTACTCAAAATTCTCCAAGCCAGGCTTCAATAGTATGTGAACTGTGAACTTTCAGATGTTCAAGCTGGATTTAGAAAAGGCAGAGGAACCAGAGATCAAATTGCCAACATCCATTGGATCATCAAAAAAGCAAGAGAGTTCCAGAAAAACATCTACTTCTGCTTTATTGACTATGCCAAAGCCTTTGTGTGGATCACAACAAACTGTGGAAAATTCTGAGAGAGATGGGAATATCAGACCACCTGACCTGCCTCATGAGAAATCTATATGCAGGTCAGGAAGCAACAGTTAGAACTGGACATGGAACAACAGACTGGTTCCAAATCGGAAAAAGAGTACATCAAGGCCGTATATTGTTACCCTGCTTATTTAACTTATATGCAGAGTACATCATGAGAAACGCTGGACGGAAGAAGCACAAGCTGGATCAAGATTACAAGGAGAAATATCAATAAATCAGATATGCAGATGGCACCCTTATGGCAGAAAATGAAGAAGAACTAAAGACCCTCTTGATGAAAGTGAAAGAGGAGAGTGAAAAAGTTGGCTTAAAACTTAACATTTAGAAAACTAAGATCATCACATCTGGTCCAATTATTTCATGGGAAATAGATTGGGAAACAATGGAAACAGTAAAAGACTTTATTTTGGGGGGCTCCAAAATAACTGCAGATGGTGATGGCAGCCATGAAATTAAAAGACAGTTACTCCTTGGAAGAAAAGTTATGATTAACCTAGACAGCATATTAAAAAGCAGAGACATTGTTTTTCCAACAAATGTCCATGTAGTCAAAGCTATTGTTTTTCCAGTAGTCATATGGATGTGAGAATTGGACTATAAAGACAGCTAAGTGCCAAAGAATTGATGTTTTTGAACTGTGGTGTTGGAGAAGACTCTTGAGAGTCCCCTGGACTGCAAGGAGATCCAACCAGTCCATCCTAAAGGAAATCAATCCTGGGTGTTCATTGGAAGGACTGATGTTGAAGCTGAACTCCAATACTTTGGCCACCCAATGTGAAGAGCTGACTCATTTGAAAATACCTGGATGCTGGGAAAGATTGAAGGTGGGAGAAGAAGGGGATGACAGAGGATGAGATGGCTGAATGGCATCACCAACTCAATGGACATGAGCTTGAGTAAACTCCAGGAGTTGGTAATGGACAGGGAAGCCTGGTATCCTGCAGTCCATGGGGTTGCAAAGAGTCGGACACGCCTATGTTTATCAAATCATTTTGTTGCATTCGTGAAACTAATATAACACTATATGTCAATTGTATGAGTATTTTTAAAAAAGAGAACAACTGGTAAGAACATGTGCACAGAAAAGGGTTGGGGGATGGGAATTGCAGTTAATTTTGCTAAAAGGCTGGTGATAACTGGAAGGGAGTTCTACTTTTCACATTGATCTGAGTATCCACATTAGGACATCTCCACTCTTGGCCATGAACTCCTGAGAGCTCAAGTGCTGAACTAAACTGGCCTAAATTGTGGAGGAGCAAGTTTGGTGGAAGGAAAGAGAACAGAAAATGAAGAAGGAAGGGAAAGGAAAGTAGCATGTGGAGAATGCTTGCCTTGAGCCAGGGACTGGAGTATGAACTTTATAGATGTTTCCCCATTATTACTTCTAGATAAGTTAGATTGTCACCTCTATGGAGTCTCAGAGATATCAGATAACTTGGTCCTGAATCATTCAGCTGGTGAAGGATGAACCTAGGAGGGTGACCCAGGTCTGTCTCATTCCCACGTTGTATGTCCTTTCTTGGCCAAAATGGAAATATCAGTGGAAATGTGAGTCTATGGCCTGCACAGAAAAGTCAGGTAGGTGCAAGTTTCCATGCACACGATCCAAAGGAATCTTGTTTGTAGCTTTGGGTTCTAGTTCCCTAACATCTCCATTCCCATAGTCAATACCACCTTCACATGGCCAGCCAATTCGAATTTGGCAATTCAGTTTCAGTTAGTGTTTTTGATCTTCAATACTTAAGACTTTCTTGTGGGCATTACACTAAGCGAGATATGTGAGACTGAGAAAGACAAATACTGTGTGATTTCACTTAGATATGAAATCTAAAGAATCCAAACTCATAAAAACAGAGAATTGTGTTTACTAGGGGCTGGGGATGGGAGAATTAGGGAGATATTGTTTAAGGATACAAACTGGCAACTAGTAGATACATAACTTCTAGAGACCTAACGTGCAGCAGGGTGATTATAGAAAACAATCCTGTATTATAAACTTCATAGTTACTAAGGGACTAGTCTTAACTGTTCTTAACATGAAAGAAAATGAAAACTATGTGTCATGACAGAGGTATTAGCTATCACTAGAGTGGTCCTCATAGTGCAATATAAAAATGCATCAAATCATTACATTGTATACCTTAAACTAACAACATGTTGTAATTCAATTATTATCTCAGTTTTTTAAAAGACTCTCTTGTGTGTCAGGCTCTTTAGAGTGGGTGGTTTTAAAATCACCGAGATGTATTTGAATAATTAACTTCAACATTCATATCTGATAATTTGAATAATCAATAGGATATGTTTAAAAGTCCAAATCTGTCTTTAAATAATACAAGATATACTTCTTTTTAAGAACTTTTATATTCCCTTAGTAACTTTTAACTGGTGTTAAAAACACAATACATGCATATTGTCATTATTTTAGATATTCCCAGTAAATAACTGAACGTGCATAAAATAAACTGAATTACCCATATGGGGTAATTACCCATATGGGGACCCATAATCAGTTAATTCACTAAAAAGTTGACTTAGTACTTTTTGGATTAGATTAAAAGCCTATATATTTAAACACTTTCCCTGAAGAAATATTTTCCTTTTATTTTATTTTATTTTTTTTTATTTTTTGCCTTAAGGAGAAAATGAAATAGTTTGAAAATAATAAAGAGAACTTACAATTTAAAAAAAAATCATGAAGCTAAACAAATTAAAAACAAATATTCATATTGCTCAGTTTCTGGACAGCTGGTGATTACAACCAAATTTATCATTTACCAATTACCATTACACAATACATTCTTGTAATGAAAGACCGTTACATAGAAGGACAAATGTTAGGCGTCTATCCAAAGGAATGTCCTGGGAGTAACAGCTTCAGATGCCAATTTAGATATAACCCATCTATTAAGAGGACTTCAAAGGAATACTGGAGGGGTTTTGGGGTAGAGATTGTTATTTTCTCCATGTTCAACTTAACAGTTACCTCACTAATCAGTCCTTTTGGTCTTGTCTTCCTTTTAACTAATTCTGATTTTTCCTTTCAAAGAAGTCCACAAATATCTCATACTGGAATGAAATCCAATCATTCAAGATTAATTCTCTGTTTAGAACTTGAGAAAATAAATATATAAAGCATTCTTGGATTTTTCCATGAAGTAATTGATTGTGCAAAATAGAAAGTATTAGTCATAATATGAAGTTATCAGCCCTCTACTAGAGAAGACATAAAAAGCCCATCCAGCTGTCTCAAAGGCTCTAAGAGGCAGACACTCAGCTGAAACATTTGCTTTGACTTCTCATTTGATTGTCAAGCCTTATTACATAATGGTGATTTGTGTTCCACACTAATTAGCTAAGAGGTTTGGACATTAATCTGCTACTCAATAAGCAGCACTCTGCAATGAGGTGGTTTTTGAAAAAGACCAGTTCTGGCTTTACTGGTCTAGGATCTATCAGGCTGAGGAGATATGTACACAGGCTGCTGAATGTCAGCTGAAGACATGAGACTTTACTTTCCTCCTGGTTCTCTCTGTGCCTTGTGGCCACATCATCCAAGAGCAAGCAGGGTGAGGGGAAGAAAGTGGGGAATATCACATAGAGAACTTCAGTAAAAAGGAACTTGTATGTAACTGATAAGGAACCAGTATCCAGAATATATAAAGAACTCTTACAACTCAATAATAAAAAGACTAATAACCCAATTAAGATAGGGTTAATTCATGTCCTTCCAAGAAAGATATATGAATGACGAAGAAGAACATAAAAAGGTGCTTGACATTATTAGTCATTCAGTTCACTCAGTCACGTCCAACTCTTTGCGACCCCATGAATCACAGCACGCCAGGCCTCCCTGTCCGTCACCAACTCCCAGAGTTCACTCAAATTCACGTCCATTGAGTCAGTGATACCATCCAGCCATCTCATCGTCTGTCATCCCCTTCTTCTCCTGCCCTCAATCCCTCTCAGCATCAAAGTCTTTTCCAATGAATCAACTCTTCCCATGAGGTGGCCAAAGTACTGGAGTTCATTAAGGAAATACAAATCAAAATCATAATTAGATATCACTTCACACTACTGGATGGTTAAAATAAAAAAGTCAGATAACAGCAAATGTTGGCAAAGATGTGGAGGAACTGAAACCTTTGGTCACTGACGGTGATAATATAAAATGGTATTTTAGAAAATAGTCTAGCAATTCTTTAAAACTTAAGAGTAGAATTACCATATAACTGTGCAATTTCATTCCCAGATAATACTCAAAGAAGAAAACAAGCATTCACACAAAAATATGCACACAAATGTTTATAACAACATTATTTATAATGGCCAAAGGTGGGAACAACTGATAAATGAATAAATAAAATGAGGTATAGACTTAAGATGGAATATTATTCAGTATAGAAAGGAATAAAGTACAGATATACATTACAACATAGATAAACTTTGAAAACATTATGCTAAGTGGAAGAAACCAATCACAAAAGGCCACATATTATATGATTTAATTAATATAAATGTCCAAAATGGGGGAATCTGTAGAAACAAGCTGTGGACAGAGAGTAGTTCAGCTCAGTTCAGTCACTCAGTCATGTCCAACTCTTTGCAACCCCATGGACTGCAGCACACCAGGCCTCCCTGTCCATCACCAACTCCCGGAGTTTACTCAAACTCATGTCCATTGAATCGGTAATGCCATCCAACCATCTCATCCTCTGTCGTCCCCTTCTCCTCCCACCTTCAATCTTTCCGAGCATCAGGGTCTTTTCCAATGAGTCAGTTCTTCACATCAGGTGGCCAAAGTATTGGAGTTTCAGCTTCAACATCAGTCCTTCCGATGAACACCCAGGACTGATCTCCTTCAGAATGGACTGGTTGGATCTCCTCACAGTCCAAGGGACTCTCAGGAGTCTTCTCCAACACCACAGTTCAAAAGTATCAATTCTTCGGCACTTAGCTGTCTTTATAATCCAACTCTCACATCCATATATGACTACTGGAAAAACCATAGCCTTGACAGAGAGTAGACTAGTGGTTTATTACAGCTGGAGGAGGAAGGATAGGATGGTGATAAATAAAAGCCATGAAATTTATTTTTGAGGTGATAAAAATGTTCTAAAATTGTGCTAACTGTTGCACATATCTGTGAATGTGCTAAAAACTGCAGAATTGTATACTTCAAATGTGTGAATTGTATGGTATGTGAATTATATATCAACAAACCTTTCTTTTTATGGAAATATAAAGGAAGCTGTGAGTATAAGAAACACTCACTGGTGCCCCAGGTAGAAGTGAATGGCAGGAGGACATAGGAAGGATAAGAAGGGCCATGTGGAACCCATGATCCTATCCAACTTAGTAAATCAAATGAGCACCCTAAGAGTCACACAGCTGGTATGACAGCATCAGAGCCCCATCATTCATTTAGTCATTCAACAAATGTTTACTGAACACCTTCCATGTGCCAAGTTACATGCTAGAAGGTGGGATATACCTGTGAACAGCTGTTTGAAAGAGAAAAACGTTAAAGGATGTTTACTACAGTATTGTTATGCTCTCAAAAGACCACATATTATATGATTTCATTAATATAAATGTCCAGAATGGGGGAATCTATAAAGACAAATTGTAGACAGAGAGTACAAATGTCCGTCTAGTCAAAGCTACGGTTTTTCCTGTAGTCATGTATGGATATGAGAGTTGGACTATAAAGACAGCTAAGTGCCGAAGAATTGATGCTTTTGAACTGTGATGTTGGAGCATCACCAACCATCATCATCCTTGTCGCTCTGGGATGATGGTGAAGGACAGGGAAGCCTGATGTGCTGCAGCCCGTGGGGTCACAATGAAACAGACATAACCGAGCATCTGAACAACAACAACAAATTATGTTGAACCATAAGAAATTACCAATTTTATAGGTAAAAATGGTCAAATACTGGCAACTTCATATTGGCAACTATATATTTACAAATACATTGCATGCAGGCTGGTCAATTGTAACAAAGGTACCACTCTAGCTGGGGATGTTGACAATGGGGGAAGCTATTCATATGTGGAGGCAGGGGGCTTATGGGAAATTTCTGTACCTTCTAATCTAATCAATTTTGCTGTGGACCTAAAACTGCTCTAAAAAAGGAAGTTTATTAAATTGTTTTAAAATGCACACAAATGTGTTTAATAATATATGTATCTATATTTGTATATAATTCCACGAGGATAAGGAGAAATGTGAAAGATAAAAACTTGCCTGTTACTATGCTAGAAGAGGAAAAGTTGTTTGTATGTGTGTTAAGGAAAATTAACTTTTTCTTTATATATCTTCACATTGTTTCATTTATGACAATTATGTATTATTTTCATAATTACTAAGTATAATTGACAATTACAAATAAGAAAAAGAACACAAGAGGTGCTTATGGAAATGAATCCATGATCCAGATTCACAGCCCTTTAGCTTCAAGTTTAGTTTTATGGCCAGGCTGTCTAGACATAAACACCCACCATATGCTGAGGAAGTTTCATAGAAATGGGAATTAGCTGTGGATCTGGACTGTCTTGATAGCTACTCGAAAGGAAACACAATAAAAATAGTTTTGTAACATTTGTGATAAGACTACAGTACAAAGATTGATCACTAGACATTCTCAAATCAAGTGCTCTTTGTGAGAGTTTCTGAGGACAAAGAAGTCAGAGGTATTTTATGTGCAACATGAAATATGAGATAAGAAATCAGCAGAGATAAGATTTCAGTACATTGATGTGTACCTTGATGGATTCCACTTTCCCTCCCTAACTGCTGAACCAAATCTCAAACATCTCAGATAGACTTAAAGCAAAGAACGTATCTTTTTTTTTTGTAATGAATTTCAATTTGTATCATGTTCCTCCTGAGCACCCCAAAACATTTGCAGCTTGAGAGGCATGATGGGATCGTGATTTCAGACACAATCTCTGGGCATAGGATGCCTGGGTTCAAACCTCAGCCCTGCCACTCACTGAAATGGCCAACCTCCTCTGCCCTCATGTGCATCCAGTTTCCCTGCATGTTCATCTATAAGGTGCGGATGACAATGAAGCGCTCCTCTGGGACCATTATGAGGATTAAATGTGCTGATGTAGTTAAGCACTTAAAATTGTGCCTAGCATTTAAATTTTTTTTTTTTTTTTGGCATTGAAAACTTCTCATAAAAGGTAACCCTCCTACACTATTGGTGTGAATGTAAATTGGTGTAGCCCTATGGGAGACAGTATGGAGGTTCCTCAGAAAACTAAAAATACAATTACCATATGATCTAGCAATCCCACTCCTGGGCATATACCAGATAAAACTTTAATTCAAAAAGATTCATGCATCTCAGTGTTCATAGCAGCACAGTTTACTATAGCTAATACATGGAAGCAACATAAATGTCTATCAGCAGATGAATGGAGAAAGAAGATGTGGTATAAATATATACATATCAGTAAGTTTCAGTCTGTCTAATAGATCTCTAAGATGGCCCACTTCCACACCCTCTCTTGCCCAAAACTTCTGTGGGCATGAAAGGAGGAAACCTGTCAGTGGTCTCCTCTCCCCAGCCCCCCAATTCAGGGTGCCCTCACCTACTTACAGGTATATGGTCAGCTCCAAGGAAATGGCAAGTGTTCTGGGTGGTTTTATTCCTCTGATCTCTCTTTTGCATAAGGATTAGGAGCAAGTGCTTCCAAAGGAATATAACATTTTAAGGAGGCACTCGGTTAAGAATCATGCCTAACCCCAAGCTCTGCCTCTGCCCCAAACATGCCCTCATAGTGAGATCCATGGCCATGGTGATACAAGGAGTTAGGGTGACCAGGCCCATGTGATGGAATGCCTGGCTTAATCCACCCACTGAACACGCACTTACACATCTGCCATGTCTCTGGATGTTAAGGCTCAATTTTCTCCCTGAATTATTTGAGTCTAATTCCCATGTATGAAGTGGTAACAGCAACAGGGATGACAGGGAGTTGTGCGAGTTCTATACTGCACAAAGGTACTCAACCAAGGAGGTGAGTAGGAACTGAAATCCAGCCCATGCTCCTTTTACCCAGCCAGGTACCCATGGGGCTATATCTGCCCAGGGGTACACCTTTCCCTAATGTACAAAAAAATTTTTTTCTAGTCAAACAGAGGCTTCATGCTGTACAACATACTATAGTACCCTATTATGAACTTCACCCCCAACAGATGATACATTTGCTATTGCCTCAGTGTCCCCATCTGTCAAATGGGAACGATGCACTTCTCTGTGTTTTATGCCTTGAGATAGTCATTTAAGGAGCAGACTGCACTCACTAGAAAGAAGGTCTTCAGGGAATTAAAGTTCATATTAAATATTAGACATTATTTCCTCACTTTGTCTCAAGAAAGTGCTACTTAGTAATTATGGGTTATTCCATGATCAGAGAGGAAAATAAAACTATTTTGTAGCCCTTGCCAAGGAAAGTTAATGGAAACTCTTATTCCACTACCTATGTAAAGGTCATGAGAAAGACCCATCTAGGACTAGCTGCATAGCTAAATGCCTATTCAAGGACCCAATAGAATCTTCAGATTAATTCTTCATCAACTGTGCTCTCAAGTTTTATATGCAAACAAAGGTCATAAACAAAGCTACTAACCAATTTTCACAAAGGGGTGAAGAAGGGACTTTCTTTCCTTGAGAGCAGACAGTGTGCCTCTCTCATCCTTGAGTTTCTGGACCTGAATTGGATAGTGGTTGTTCAATCAAATGTTTGTTGACATTTGCGCTAAGTAATCCAATACATGCTGCCAAATGACCGATGCTCCCCTTACGGGAGAGATGTTGATCCAGACACAGGATCAGGAGGGTCCTAAATAATTCGTAATGGACTCATCTATTTTGGCTAAATCTACAGAAAAGGGACTTCAATTTCCAAGTTTAGAAACTTTCTATATCTGATCCAAATCTTACATTTTCTTATTCCAGTATTAATAGCATCAGAAAGCATGGCTTTAAAGCAATCACTCTCATTCTACTGATCCAGACTAAACCATTGACATCTTTAAAAGTCTGAATTTAACTATGTGAAACATCTAGATGAATTTATCTAAGTAAAAATCTAAATGAACTGATGTTAGTATCATTCAGTCATTCTGTGACCACTTGCTCTAAGTACAGTGCTTCTGAATTTCTTTTCATCCAATTCATCCTTCAGTTATGGACTGTATTTCCAGCCTTGAAGCCAACAAGTTATTGAAGGCTTTTAGTTATTATCTAACTTAAAGAAAACATCAAGACAGTAGTAAAGAGAAAGCCAGTCCTGGGGTCCCCAGCTTGGCGGCTGGCAGAATCTCACTATCTCTAGTCATGCTTCTCTTTCTTCCTCTGCCTCATGACCCTCCTGAGAGATAAGGAATCAGTTTGCAGAGGGGGATTCTCGTGAACAACACTCACCCAGGCTTTAAATGTGTTTCCTCTAGTTTCAATAACATCAATTCCCGAAGCATACACAGTAACTACTCAGCCACTGACTTCACTCTTCCCCCAAGCAGATGGTTACTTAAGAACATATTTACTGCCACCTTGTGGAACCAAAACCAACACATTTATAAAAAGCCTGTTCTATTCAATTTTTTTGTCACTTGAATTTTTTCTCATTTTTTATCACCTTTTCTTCTCTGGAAAGGAGCCTCCATGCTCCTCTTGTTACAGGAATATCTTACACCTGGCAAGGGAAAAAAAAAATCTTTCTTGCTTTATGTACTGTCATTCTTGGTCAAAATGGAGCTGTGACGTACAGAGAGCAAAAACTGCCATTCCTTGGGAAGTTCCTAAGCCTCACCGACACTGCCAGGAATTGAACCATAATCCCTGATAATTATATTTACAAGAAAGGGCCTGCCCATAATCTCTCCAAAAAAATAATGTTATTCACATGTGTTTCATACAGAGATCCACATATAGTAGCTTAGCCATGTCTGAATTCTGATCTTAGGCTAGAAAATGAGCTTGACCTAACAGAAGTGTTTAAATTGCCTGCTCTGCAATACATCACATCCCTTGCTTTCAATGCAAGGCATGATCTGGTTTATTTTCCACTGTGTTTCCCTATCGCAAAGACATTTCTATAGCTGTGTGTATCTCTATAGATGGCTTTAAGGGAAGGACTTAGGAGTAAGACTATACCCATGTTTGGATAAACATATCTGTCTGTTTTACCTCAGCCTGAACTATCTCATCATGGGAAAGTTTAAGCCTGTTAAATACATACCAAAGTTTTTAAAGGGTTTGATTATAAGCAATGTGTCTGTTCTTTAAAAATACAAAGCTTTTTCACCCAGAAGAAGCTAGTTTTGTACAGTTCTCAACAGCTACTATTTTTAAAATCTAAGTAGATACTCATATTACTGCAGCTTTGGCCTGAACAACCACAGTGGTTACTAAAACTATACGACATGGGCATTAAATCTAAACAGGTACAGGGTAGGAAGCAGCTAGAATTATCTTCCAGCATATCTCCTTCTTTTATGAAACTTACTTTTTTTTTACTGGGAGAGAGAACTGACTCTGAACAGACTCTATGATTTTTCTCAACACAAATCCCTTTACAAGGCCTAAGAGATTCTGGAGTTGAAAGTTCAGGAGAGGAGGTGGGGAAGAATGTGGGGCTCTCGCAGGAAAGCTCAGGAATTTGGTAATACTAATGTAAGAATATCTACAAGAGAAAAAAAGTGTGACACAAGACAGGCCCCAGAAAGAAAGCCAAGAAAATGCTTTTTCCCATGTTGGTCAGGAGCCCTATAAGGTTCAGTCTCGGGTTTTCAGAGTACCGCCAAAGCTAGGTGGGAACTAACAAGTCACAAGTCCCCAGACTGGAATAAATAATGCAAGGAAAATAAAGTTGAACAGATTGAAAAGTAAAATGATTCTTGGTTCTATGTGATAGGCCCATGTTATCTCTAGGTCCTCAAGAAGGAAAATAAAAGAGAATCCAAAAGAAAGTAAGAAAAATCCATGAGCTCTTTCTGAGGAAAGAAAGTGAATCTGTCACCAAATATTTTTCAGAATGTTGTGGTGGCTACTGGTGCTGTTCACCAAAGTGATTAATCTCCTAGGTTCAGGGGGGAATTGTACTTTCTGGCTCCCAGGTCATTGGATGAGGACGTGTGATTTTGGTCAATGAGTAGAGAGCAGAAATGACATGGGCCACTTTCAGGACAGAATATCGACTTGTTGATACAAGACTCAAGTGCTCTCTTCCCTGTGCCACAGTGGTCTGTAATGCAAGGTGGTAACTGCTTAGACACCCTGGGTGTCTGAGAGAATGATCATAGCCCCCTTGCCTACCTACATGGAACATATAATGTAAACGAGAAACAAACCTTTGTGGTTTAGACCATTCACTTTTGGGAGATGTTGTGCAGCATTATGAAGCTAATCCTGACTAGTACATACCTGCAGTAGAAGCAACAGTCTTTTTTTTTTTTTTTTTTTTTTTTTTCTTTAATTAATTTTTATTTTTTTAGTTTGTTTTGCTTTACAATACTGTATTCGTTTTGTTTCACATTGACATGAATTAGCCATGAGTGTACATGAACTCCCAATCCTGACCCCCACCTCCACCCTCCCGCCCCACACCCTCTCTCTGGATTATCCCCGTGCATCAGTCCCAAGCATCCTGCATCCTGCATCAAACCTGGATTGGCGATTCGTTTCACTTATGCTATCACACATGTTACATTGCCACTCTGCCAACCCATCCCACCCTCTCCCTCTCCCACAGAGTCCAAAAGGCCATTCTATACAACTGTGTCTCTTTTGCTGTCTTGCGTACAGGTTTATCATTACCATCATTCTAAATTCCATATATATGTGTAAGTATACTGTATTGGTGTTTTTCTTTCTGGCTTACTTCACTCTGTATAATCGGCTCCAGCGTCATCCACCTCATTAAAACTGATTCAAATGTATTCTTTTTAATAGCTGAGTAATACTCCATTGTGTATATGTACCACAGCTTTCTTATCCATTCATCTGCTGATGGACATCTAGGTTGCTTCCATGTCCTGGCTATTATAAACAGTGCCGCGATGAACATTGGGGTACACGTGTCTCTTTCAATTCTGGTTTCCTCGGTGTGTATGCCCAGCAGTGGGATCGCTGGATCATAAGGCAGTTCTATTTGCAATTTTTTAAGGAATCTCCACACTGTTTTCCATAGTGGCTGTACTAATTTGCATTCCCACCAACAGTGTAAGAGGGTTCCCTTTTCTCCACACCCTCTCCAGCATTTATTGCTTGTTGACTTTTGCATCGCAGCCATTCTGACTGGTGTGAAATGGTACCTCATTGTGGTTTTGATTTGCATTTCTCTGATAATGAGTGATGTTGAGCATCTTTTCATGTGTTTGTTAGCCATTCGTATGTCTTCTTTGGAGAAGTTCTATTTAGTTCTTTGGCCCATTTTTTGATTGGGTCAATTGCATATTCAAATTACCCAGCTAGGTTTGTTAACATGCCATTGACACTGAGATCATTTACAAAGTGGAAGCACAATAGACTTGGCTTTAATATCAGTTAAGGTAAGGCTGTGCTCCATTGTTCAGAGTTTATAGATTTGGTATACTTCCATCAAGCAAATCAGCCAGTTAAAATCTCCATATTCAAACTTAAAGATGTGCTGTGTTACTTTTGAAAATTATCTTTGCATTGATTTTGGTACCTGTCTTGGTCTGTGTGTGTTTTGGAAAAGAATTTCCAGACATGAGGCAGAATGAGAGAATAGAGTTTATTAGAGTGGGATATGCTGTTAGAACAGCATGCCAGCCCAAGGGAGAGCCTAGGGCTAATCACCAATTTTTATAGCCTCAAGTAAGTAAGTAAAGTCACTCAGTCGTGTCCGACTCTTTGTGACCCCATGGAATGCAGCCCACCAGGCTCCTCAGTCCATGAGATTCTCCAAGCAAGAATACTGGAGTGGGTTGCCATTTCCTTCTCCAGCAACAGTCTTGTCTAGTTACTTAGACCGCAGTATGTGACACAGTCCTTATGTACAGGAAATGAGTACCTGAAGCTTATAGTGGGAAGGTAGGAACGGCATTGACTAATGTGAGAAAATCTTACACTGAAAAGCAAGTTTCTGAGATACATTCACCCCTATGTGTATAGCACCACTGTTCACAATAGCCAAAACATGGAAACAACCTAAATGTCCATCGACGGAGAAATGGATAAAGGAGGCACATATACACAGTGGAATACTACTCAGCCACAAAGAGAACAAAATAATGCTGATTGTAGCAACATGGATGCAACTAGAGATTATCATAATAAGCGAGGTAAGTCAGAAGGAGAAAGGCAAATATCATATGATCCCACTTGTGTGGGGAATATAAAATATGGCAAAATGAACCTACTTACAAAACAGAAAGAGCCTTTGACATAGAGAACAGACTTGTGTTTGCAAGGGGAAGAGGGGAAGACAATTGTTACCTAATGTTAAGAGTTGACTCATTGGAAACGACCCTGATGCTGGGAGGGATTGGGGGCAGCAGGAGAAGGGGACGACCGAGGATGAGATGGCTGGATGACATCACAGACTCAATGGACATGAGTCTGAGTGAACTCCGGGAGTTGGTGATGGACAGGGAGGCCTGGCGTGCTGCAATTCATGGGGTCACAAAGAGTGGGACACAACTGAGTGACTGAACTGAACTGAACTGAATGTTAAGAAAAGCACCAAAGCGTGCCCTTTGGTTCAGTTCAGTTTAGTCACTCAATCATGTCCTACTCTTTGCAACCCTATGGACTGTTGCATTCCAGGCTTCCCTGTCCATCACCAACTCCCAGAGTCTACCCAAACTCATGTCCATTAAGTCAGTGATGCCATCCAACCATCTCATACTCTGTTGTCTCCTTCTCCACCTGCCCTCAATCTTTCCCAGCATCAGGGTCTTTTCTAATGAGTCAGCTCTTCGCATCAGGTGGCAAAAGTACTGGAGTTTCAGCTTCAACATCCGTCCTTCCAATGAACACTCAGGACAGATCTGCTTTAGGATGGACTGGTTAGATCTCCTTGCAGTCCAGCAGACTGTCAAGAGTTTTCTCCAACACCACAGTTCAAAAGCATCAATACTTTGGCACTCAGCCTTCTTTACAGTCCAACACTCACATCCATATATGACCACAGGAAAACCATAGCCTTGACTAGATGGACCTTTGTTGACAAAGTGATGTCTCTGCTTTTTAAAAAGCTGTCTGGTTTGGTCATAACTTTCCTTCCAAGGAGTAAGTTTCTTTTAATTTCATGGCTGCAATCACCATCTGCGGTGATCCTGGAGCCCAAAAAAATAAAGTCAGCCACTGTTTTCACTGTTTACCCATCTGTTTGCCATGAAGTGAAGTGATGGGACCAGATGCCATGATCTTAGTTTTCTGAATGTTGAGCCTTAAGCCAACTTTTTTACTCTCTTTTACTTTCATCAAGAGCTCTGAGTTCTTAATGCAAATCAAAAAACCTTCCCATCTTAATCATAATTACTTTTTCAAAGAGTAAAACATTGTCTTTCATTGTGGACCTATACACACACACACATATATATCTGTTTACATATATTTATTTTGTGTAGATTTAGTGTGTGTATGTGCGTATAAATGTATTTTACTGGTAAAGTCAATTTTAAAAATCACTAGTCAGTTCCCTGTGTTTATGATAAAGGCTATACCTTCTCATCCAGAGAGGGCGATGGCACCCCACTCCAGTACTCTTGCCTGGAAAATCCCATGGATGGAGGAGCCTGGTAGGCTGCAGTTCATGGGGTCGTGAAGAGTCAGACACAACTGAGCCACTTCACTTTCACTTTTCACTTTCATGCATTGGAGAAGGAAATGGCAACCCACTCCAGTGTTCTTGTCTGGAGAATCCCATGGACAGGGGATTCTGGTGGGCTGCCATCTATGGGGTCGCACAGAGTCGGACACGACTGAAGTAACTTATCAGCAGCAGCAGCAGTACCTTCTCATCAGTAAAAGTCATTAAGTTATTTGGAAGATTTTCAATTTTAAATGAATGTTGATATTTTTTTCCTCTTTTTAAATAATTGTTTGCTTTAAACTCATCCTTAATCACTTATACTACTCTTACCTAGGTAATTTTTAAAAAACAGAATTCACTTAATATTTGTGATCAAATCTGATAATCATTGCTTCATGCAGTCCCCATGAAAAATGACTTAGTATGTGATGAAGTTAATTATTAGTTTTTATGCATTCAAAGTATATTTAGGAACAAATGATATTAAACATAACTTTAAGCTTATATAGATATCTTAATTTCATAGAATATTCATATATAGCAATAAATACACAACTATATGAATATTTGGAGAAGGAAATGGCAACCTACTCCAGTACTCTTGCCTGGAAAATCCCGTGGACAGAGGAGCCTGGTAGGCTACAGTCCATGGGTTTGAGAAGAGTTGGACACGACTGAGCGACTTCACTTTCACTTTCATTCTCATGCACTGGAGAAGGAAATGGCAACCCACTCCAGTATTCTTGCCTGGAAAATCCCAGGGACAGAGGAGCCTGGTGGGCTGCTGTCTCTGGGATCGCACAGGGTCGGACATGACTGAAGTGACTTAGCAGCAGCAGCAGTATATGAATATTTGCCATTTTTTACTTTCTCAAATTTCTCTCTGAAAACTTTGTACATTTAAGAAATTTGTTAAAGTAGGTTAAACCTTGCTACTTTTCTTTTTTCTTGTAAATTGTATTCAGACATAACTTAACAGGGGCTTCCCTGGTAGCTCAGACAGTCAAGAATCTGTCTGCAATGCAAGAGTCCCATGTTCGATCCCTGGGTCGGGAAGATCCCCTGGAGAAGGAAACAGCAACCCACTCCAGTGTTCTTGCCTGGAGAATTCCATGGACAGAGGAGCCTGGTGACATAAGTCCATGGGGTCATGAAGAGTCAGGTATGACTGAGCTACTGACACTTTCATAACATACATATTGAAAAGTTCAGAAGCCATAATTATAACACTTCAATAATTTTCACAAAATGAAGACACACATGTAACTGGCACCCAGATCAGCAAACAGAACTTGACCAGCACCCCATGGCCTCCTCCTGCCTCTTCCCGCCTCTTCCCAGTCACAACCTTCTGAGAGTAACCACTGCTGCTGCTGTCCGACTCTGTGCAACCCCAGAGGCAACAGCCCACCAGGCTCCCCCGTCCCTGGGATTCTCCAGGCAAGAACACTGGAGTGGGTTGCCATCTCCTTCTCCAATGCATGAAAGTGAAAAGTGAAAGTGAAGTGTCTTAGTCGTGTCCAACTCCTAGCAACCCCATGGACTGCAGCCTACCAGGCTCCTCCATTCATGGAATTTAAGCAAGAGTACTGGAGTGGGTGCCATTGCCTTCTCCGTAGAATAATCACTAAGCTGACCTAACCCCAGGGTTTTGTTTTGTCCCTATTTAAATTTCATATAAGTGGGATAATCCAGTATGCACTTTTTGTGAATGTTGCTTCCTTCAATAGTGTGTTTCTGAAATTCATCCCCATGGTTACATATAGTAGCAGTTTGTTTATCTACATTGCTGTATAACACTGGATTATAGGAATGTTTGTTGTTGTTTAATTACTAAATCATGTCTGACTCTTTTTGTCAGACAAGCTACAATTTATTTCTATAATTTATTGTAGAATAAATGCTACAATTCATTCTATTTATGCTATATATGCTACAATTTATGCATGGAATGTGCATACACCAAAACATTATGCCTATTTATCTAACTTTCAAATTTAACAGAGCCTCCTACTTGTTGCCAGGTAACCCTTATCCTTGCCAACACTTAGCATTATCAGTAGAAGAACCTACTTTCTTTTAAAAACAAATGACTAAAACCACTCCCTATCCTTGTAGAACTACATCTACCAAATAGAAGTGAATATTTAACAGTTGTTCAGTTTATTTGAACAGACAGGGAAACTAGTTTGTTCAAGAGTACCTCTTTAGGACTTCCCAAGTGGTCCAGTGGTTAAGAATCTGACTTCCAATGCAGGGGACACGGGCTCTATCTCTGGTTGGGGAACTAATATCCCACATGCCTCGGGGCAACTAAGCCCAGGAGATGCAACTACTGAGCCTGCTCTGGAGTGTGTGTACAGCAAAGAAGAACCTGCACGCTACAACTGAGACCTGATGCAGCTAAAAATAAATAAATATTTTACTTTTAAAAAAGAGTACCTTTTTCTCCAGAAAAAAAAAAGTCCATTTTCTGTAATGAAACATATCTTTTAGCTATCTACATTTATTAAATCAACTGGAACATGGCCAAATTTTCATTTTGATGTGTAAACAGCTTCAATAGGGTTAATAGTTTGTTTACGAACACAGAAGTTGTAGTTAAAACAATATTATTTCTATGAAGTCCTTTTATTCTTCAAAGCATATTACAAATTACAGATTAATTAAGCTCCACAACAGCCCCCAAGGAAACAGGGAATCCAGTCTCAAACTCAAGATATAAACCAACCTGAAACCAAGATCTCGCTTCCTTGTTCCGAACACCAAGCTTACATTGATGGCGAGCATTAATATTCCACCTACCAAAGGCTATTGCCATTCTGCTTTTCCATCTAAACATGGGAAAGAGAGCTGAGGGTCAGGGAATAGTGAATGTTCAACAAAGTGCTTATCTTCTTAGATATAAGCCTCATCAACCTCAGTAAATTTCTGATGTGTTTTTTGATTCTAAAATGTGTACTCATTAAGACCAGCAGGTTCAGACAAGGGATACCCATAGAAGGCCAGAAAAATACAGATTCATGAAAATTTAGTGGGGTTCAGAGGAAATTCTTATATTAAATTCCAAATGATCATTTACTGAGGAATTCTGAATTAGAAATATTTTGCTGTTATCTTCCAGTGTGATTACTAAACTAGTACTGAAAATTACTGAACTAGTACAATAAAACTGGTCTAAATTTCTCTCTTGACTTTCCCAGCCACAAATATCTTGGCATAGGGGAACATTGTCCTAAAATGACTGTTGTTCAATCCAGATCCTGAATGAAAGTGTGACTCTGAGGCTCTGTTGGAAACAGCTGGGATATTTCTGGGGAAAGTATTTCTGTGTAATTCCATGTGCTCATGATCATGCTAAGTCACTTCAGTCGTGTCTGACTCTTTGCAACCCTATGGACTCCAGCCCACCAGGCTCCTCTGTCCATGAAATTTCTTTAGGCAGAAATACTGGAGTGGGTTGCCATGCCCTTCTCCAGAGGACCTTTCCAACCCAGGGATCAAACACGGGTCTCTTGCAATGCAGGCAGTCTTTACTGTCTGAGCTACCAAGAAAGCCTGTCTAATTCCATATTTGTCTTCAAATATTAACCAATGGTTTATGAAATTTCCTTGACAACTAATATTTTAAAAAATAGAAACTATGTGTTTTCCAGAAGAATTTTTACCCTGAATTATCCCCTTAGTTCCTGGGGAAACATCTTCATCAAATTGCTTACACTAAAGAACTTTGTCCCTTTCATTGCACTTATTTTCTATTGATGAAGGAAAATGGCCATTTAAAATGTAAAATGTAAGTCTAAGTATGGTTGGTGACTGTGTACTGAAAAATAAGTGTGGTTTCTAGAGGACATACAGTTGGGGTGACAAAAGATAAAACTTTGTTCACAAGTGCAGAAAGTTAACCAAAATATGTTATTTATATTGAATGAGCCAAAATACTGAGAGCAGAACTCCATAATGGCTAAGGAAGAAAAGTTGGCAAAGAGTCACAAAAGTAAAAACAAAGAGTTTTTTTAAATCACTATCTTTACACAGTTGACTATGATCTAGTATGTACAAAGAAATATATATATATATATATATATATATATATATATATTATTAAAACAGTTTGTTTAGCTGAAATGGGATCACAGCTGAACCACCAGGGAAATTCCTGAAAAGGGAATTTTCAAGAGGTGAATTAGTGATGTGCCTCTGAGTCCATGAAAGTTTTGAAATGTTCCTATTTATCCCACAAAACTGGTTATCCTCCCATGACCCCTCACCCCTGCCAACTTCCTCATTTCCATACATGACCCATCCGTTTCCTCATGTCACACACCCAGGTTGTTGTTGTTGTTGCTTAGTCACTAAGTACATCTTAGGACAGCCCACAAGGAGCTGTACTAGCGCCATCAAGATACACTTGCTGAAAAAATAATACATACAATAAAGAAGGATTTTTAAGGGAGACTCTCAAGGGAAGAAGAAAGTCCAGGAAAGTAATAGCAAAGGAAAGGTGACGAGGCAGGAAAGATGATCCATAAGGGGAATCCCAGGAACTGGGGAGCCTGGTTGGGCTGCTGTCTATGGGGTCGCACAGAGTCAGACACGACTGAAGTGACTTCAGCAGCAGCAGCAGCAGCAAGGGGGTATGTTCTAGGCAGTTCATTACTTGGCCTTTGCAATCAACTCCCAGAGAAGCCCTTGAAACTCTTTTGTCTTCAGACATAGCATCCGCTTGCCCTCCCATCCCACTCCATCGTCCACACTCTGGTTCCATTATTTCAAGGCAATGCTGAGGCAGCCAGAGTCTTGCAGAGTATTATCAGCCAGTTACTTCCCTGGATGCCAGGGTCTCTCCCTGCTGGTTGGCATCCAACCTGGTGGTTCCTTGGTCTGTGGAGAGGGTGACTGCTGGGTTGGGCCAGCAGTTCCTAGACCCTGGTGATGGCATGAAACTTCACAAGGCTGCAAGTGGCTGACACAAGACCAGGCAGATCTCAAGAATAACGGAACATTGACTAGAGCTCCTTGTGCTAGACAGAGGTCCTTGTTGACTGTCTAGTTTACATATGACAGTATGTATATGTTAATCCCAAACTAGATGGAAAAATAATCTGAAAAAGATTGGATATATGTATATGTCTATCTGAATCACTTTGCTGTATACCTGAAACTAACACAACATTGTAAATCAACTATGCTCCAATATAAAAATTGAATTTAAAATTTTAAACATAAAAAGTGAAAAAAAAATAACAAACCAACCATAAAGAAAAGTCATAGAAGAATAACTCAGTTAAAAAAAAAAAATCCACTTCTGCATCAGTGACTCCGACCCTGCAGCAGGCCACCACTGATTCATGCCTCTGCCAGAGACTCCTGGACATTTATGAGCAAGTCTGAGTCAGTCTCTTGTGGGGTCACTGCTCCTTTCTCCTGGGTCCTGGTGTGTACAAGGTTTTGTTTGTGCCCTCCAAGAGCCTGTTTCCTCAGTCCTGTGTAAGTTCTGGCAGCTCTATTGTGGGGTTAATGGCAACCTCCTCCAAGAGGGCTTATGCCATACCCAAGACTGCTGCACCCAGAGCCCCTACCACTTCAGCAGGCCACTGCTGATCCGTACCTGCACAGAAGACACTCAAACACTGGCAGGTCTGGCTCAGACTCTGTGGGATCCCCTGGTAAGCACAAGGTTTTGTTTAAGCCCTCTGAGAATCTCTGGCAGGTATGGGTTTTGATTCTAAACGTGATTCTGCCTCTCCGTCTTGCTGGGGCTTCTCCTTTGTCCTTGGACATAGGGTATCTTATTTTGGTGGGTCCAACATTCTCCTGTCAGTTTGTTCAGCAGCAAGTTGTAATTTTGGAGTTCTCACAAACGATGAGCACACGACCTTCTACTCCACCATATTGGATCTATCATTACAATCGTGTTTATGCAGTGCGTTTTTGGGCACAGGGATACACAGATTGTCTCCATGTCTTCAGATTGTTAGATTCTTATAGGAAAAGATTAGATTGTATACTTTTAACAAATAAAAATGCCCAAAGAATTTTATTTTTATCTTTAGGAATAAAGGAAGACATTAAAGGCAATTGCCACTTAAATCATATCTATTTTCATAGTTAACATAAAGTAATGGCTATTTTGCTGTACTATATAAACCTACTGCTTGCAAATTTATATGCATATATACACATATTGTAAATGTATACACACATACATATGTAAAATTCAGTTCAGTTCAGTTCAGTCGCGCAGTCGTGTCCGACTCTTTGCGACCCCATGAATCGCAGTACGCCAGGCCTCCCTGTCCATCACCAACTCCCGGAGTTCACCCAGACTCACGTCCATTGAGTCTGTGATGCCATCCAGCCATCTCATCCTCGGTCGTCCCCTTCTCCTCCTGCCCCCAATCCCTCCCAGCATCAGGGTCTTTTCCAATGAGTCAACTCTTCGCATATGTAAAATTAGTTTTAGGGTTATAGATATGGTAATTTTCTTTTTAATCATCTATTAGTTCATTGCTTTACATTTTTTTGAAAAAAATGGAAATGGAATTTCAGTTGTAAGCTTAAATATGTAGAAGTCTGCTTCATTTATATCTAAATAAATGTTAATTTTTATATTAAATGTTTAAGTGGCTACGTCTTTTTTTAATGTTGCCATATATATCTCTGTTTGAGAAGAGAATTTCTATGATTATGAGTATTTTATTTTTCTGAGGCCTTTTGAAAATTTTCTGATGAGTAGTTAGTTCACTTCAGTTCAGTCGCTCAGTCGTGTCCAACTCTTTGCGACCCCATGAATCGCAGTATGCCAGGCCTCCCTGTCCATCACCAACTCCCGGAATTCACCCAGACCCACACTCATGGAGTCAGTGATGCCATCCAGCCATCTCATCCTCGGTCGTCCCTTTCTCCTCCTGCCCCCAATCCCTCCCAGCATCAGGGTCTTTTCCAATGAGTCAACTCTTCGCATAAGGTGCCCAAAGTACTGGAGCTTCAGTTTTAGCATCATTCCTTCCAAAGAAATCCCAGGGTTGATCTCCTTCAGAATGGACTGGTTGGATCTCCTTGCAGTCCAAGGGACTCTCAAGAGTCTTCTCCAACACCACAGTTCAAAAGCATCAATTCTTCGGCGCTCAGCCTTCTTCACAGTCCAACTCTCACATCCATACATGACCACAGGAAAAACCATAGCCTTGACTAGACNGAGGGTGTGGGGCTGGAGGGGGGAGGTGGGGGTCGGGATTGGGAGTTCATGTACACTCGTGGCTGATCCATGTCGATGTGGAGCAAAATGAATACAGTATTGTAAAGCAAAACAAACTAAAAAAAAAAAATTAATTAAAAAAAAAATAAAGACACTAAGCTAAGTTGTGCTTAGATTCCTGACACAGAGGAACATGAAACAATAAACTTATATTGCAATAAGCTACTAAACTTATAATAATTTGTCACTCAGCAATGTATTGAAATGCACAACGTGAACTTAAGTCCCACTCTAGATCACAACTTAAGGTTCTTTTTTGCCTTTTTCAAATAGAAAAGCTTCCCTTTTACATTCCTACCAGAAACGCACAATGACTCCAATGTCTAATGGACTAGATAAACAAATCTGTATGCACACAAAATTATTTAGTCTTAAAAAGGAAGAGGATTTTGACACATGCTACAACACTGATGACCTGTGAAGACATTATTCTAAGTGAAATAAGACAATCACTAAAGTACAAATAATGTATGATTCATTTACTATGAGATTCTGAGAGCAGTCAGACTTATAGACAATATAGAATGGTGGTTGTCAAGGACTGGGGCATTATTATTCATCAGGTTACAGTTGCTACTGAGGGAAGCTTGTGGAGATGGATGTTGCTGATGCTTGTACAGTAATGTGAATTTACTTAATGCCACAGAATTGTTTACAATGGTTACAGTGGTAAATTTTATATGTCTCTTACAGCAGTTATAAAGAAAAGAGTAAATAAATAAGAAAAGATAACAAAAAGAAAAAACTTCCTTAAGTTTTTAATATATTCCATGCAATTATTTTCTTCTGCATTTTATTTGATGGTAACTAGAAAAAAAATCTTTAAATATACTATAGTTATTATGATGGCTGATAATCATTTAAATAAAATATTACATTAAAAAATCTCAAAAGTTGAATTATAACATTTAAAATAAACTCTTCCAGGAGATGCCTAGATAGTGGCGTTATTTCATGATCAAACATATCCCATGTACACATATGAGAAAATATGATAATATCTATACAGCATTGGTATTACACTCATTATTTGGATATGGAGCTTTTCCTGTAATGAATTCCACCTACAAAGGAGAGTAAAAGTGTTCTGTTGATTGACCAACAATATTCAATTAAAGCAAACATTAGCCGACATGATTTCTACTTCATTTTTATTACTAGAACCATTTCTGGCCCTTGGACAATTGGGACAGAACTTGGTAGAAAGGATACATTTATCCTAAGATGAGAGGACTTAGTATAACACTGGTTATGACAATCAGTACAGTAATATTTGTGAGATATTACAGCTAAATTTTTAAGATTTAGTTTTGACCTGCTAATAAGCAGATATTTATTTTTACCAGTTGTACAGCAGTTGGTTAGATCATCCCTGTGATGATTTAGGGAAATCCATCTATTTAATCTTATCCAGAGGAATCCAAAGAGATTTTTTTTGAATTATGATTTTAGAAAACAATTATGTCTAATAATCTACCATGCTGGGTCATACTTTGAATCAAAAGCTGTTTATACAGATATTCTGTAACCTGTTGAACTAATATACAGTCCTGTGTTCCTTTGGTCCTTTGCAGGAGATATTAAAGATATTTAAGGCAATAGCCAGTCAAATACCAGGACACAGCCAAGTTCTTCACACTAGTAGAGTATCTCAGAGGAAGCACAATACACTCAAATAATAACAATAATGACTCTTCTCAGTTGCATCTGAAGAAAGAGTAAACTGATCATGTGAATGCTTCATCACATTCTTCTGTGTTTGCTCCAAGAAATTTAAGGATAGTAGTTGTTATTCAAAGTCTAAGTCATGTTATTTTGTTAAGGAAATAAACACCCAATACTCTATTCCAGCTTTGTGGATTAAATTTGCAGATTGAGAATAAGAGAATTGCTATTTCTGTCACAAGGATAAAACTTGAAAGCTGATATTAAAAAGTGTTACAAACTTACATAACCACATACACAGTGAAAACATACCCAGCGTAAATTTTTGAAAAGAAATATATATTTTCAAATTTTTAACAAAAAATATGTCCAATAAATTGTAAATGGTGAATGAACTTCATACTAAATATCTGGAAACTGGGCCACAATGAGCACAAAACAAATAGCTAAAATCTTATAACTGATTCATATTTTGAAATTCTTTATATAAAATAATACTTTTTTAGAAATGTTATAAGAAAAACTTAAAAGGACAGCTGCTCATAACAGTGTTCTGTTTAAAATTATGAAGAATAAAATAACTTTAGGCTTTTAATGAGGTAGCATCTGTCATTGATGAAAAAAGTAAGATTCATTATATAAAAACTTATTTTGAGAATTTTCTAATTCATCATGGTATCAAGTGTTAATTTATGTGTAGAATACTAGTATAACCATATCATAGTATCAAAACTGATTCTACTTTTGAGATAATATGCTACTATTAATAATAATATTGTTTCAAAGTTTAATTACAGGGCACTTTAAATATACTTTATTTTTTAATCTTCAAGCAACCTTAGAATGTAGGTGCCATTATTATTAGTCCTATTTTACAAATGGGGTAACTAAGGCTCAGAGAGTTTAAGATTAATTCACCTAAGATTCACAACTAGCTACAGAAGTCTTCACTTGTTCTTTCTATCCACTGTCACAAAGATCTGCTAAGACCAAGTACAGCACTGCAAAATAAGGAAACTTTTATTCTTGGATGCTTCCTTTCCTTCACCCTCCCTCACTAGCAACCATCGCATACTATGTCAGGATCCATGCATAACCACAAGCCAACCATGTAACATTAAAACAGAAAGGGATTTGAGAGACAACCTTCTATTAAAATTCACTCTTGGCAGTGTATTTCTCAGAGAAGATGGCGTTTTAGTCTTTTGTCTATAATTCTTAGAGTGGCCTGTTTTTAAAGTCATTTCTGACCACCAACAATATATGGGCAAGTTATTAGGAAAGAGGATCTGAGAGCTAGACTATTTGGAAAGCTGCACCTGATGGCCATGTTGATAGTATCCTGTCCATGGCCTCTTCCTCTTGCTCTATAGATACCTCTCTCCCTCCTCCAAGGTAACAGCATTCTTCCCCAACTGGCTATGTCTCAATAGAGACCAGTGTCGTAGTCGGCAGGATTCGAACCTGCGCGGGGAGACCCCAATGGATTTCTAGTCCATCGCCTTAACCACTCGGCCACGACTACTTAGACTCTCTCCCTCCTCTAACCTCAAATGCCCAGATACCACAGATAATGGTTAGGCTGTGGTGGTATAAGGGTTCATGGACACAGGCCCCAGAGTTTCAGCTGTTTCAAGCCTTCTAAGATCCAGGATAGAAAATATTATTGCACAAAGCTGTGGCCTCACTGGAGTAGATCTGTGAAAGCCATAGAGAGAAAGGTTACTGACTGAAATGAGAGAATATCCAGATAGGGCCATGTTTTACAATGACTTCCTTGCTGATGGCCTCAAAACTACTTTGTCTTGTTACCTAATTGCTAGATTTTAAAAGCACCCTGCCTTGACAGGCCATATTAATTTATGAATTGCACATGCAGGATTCTATTATATACATTAAAATCTTACAAAAGCAGAACTTACGACAGATAAAATAAAAATTATGATTTATTCCAGAACCCCTACTCATCCCTTTGTCTATGTTAAAAAATGCATACAGTACATATAGAAGACTATCATGACAGAAGTCTCAGGAGTTTCTCTGCCTGTTTCTTATAAACACATTTTTAAGCTTTCTTGCACTTATTTCCTTTCTGCTTTATCATGAATGGATTTTTAGAGTCACTCTGGATTGTCCATGTGATTTTACCTTCAATTTTATGCTATTTATGAGATTAGTTAGATTCATATTTTGCTCCACAGGGACTCACTAGAGAAGGCTCCAGACGCTGAAGTCAAGAACATGATATTGTCAAGACACAAATGTGTGGAAATAAGACAGATACAAATCACAGATAATAATAGCCCAATGTTGTAGAGCATATTAAATAAATTGATACATGTAAAACACTTAGAATAGAGCTTTTGGGTCAGCTGTACTGCAATATGTGTTATCTAAAATGACAAAGAAATGGAATAAAAAGTATAAAGGAGAATAGTGTGAAGCTTTGGGAAATGTTATTTTATATAAGACAGTCATGGAAAATCCTTAGTATAACGAGGATATATTGTACTTGATCACAAATATCTATATAGACCTTTTTTAATATGTAGGGTTATGATAGTTTTCCAGATATCTGAAATAGAAGGAATTTCTCTTCCTTTTTTAGTCTAAATATTTGATTCCAAGTTGAACAATAAAATGTGGGTTTATTCTATTTAGATGTAATAGGAAACTAACCCTGTACAAAAATAAAAAGGCAAGCTACATATTCATTTAGGATGTACAGAAGTTATGACTGTTAGCTTTTGTGTTAATGAATAAAATATATGCATTAAGTTGCCACTCAGATAGCAATACATATTTATGTTATTTAATGCTTAAATTGTTTATTTATTTTGAAAAACATGAAGGATCTTAATAAACTCTCACTTTATGTACTGACTGGAGAAAGGATACATTATATAGACCTTTCAAAAAATTTTATCATCTGACAACATCTGTCATTTATCATTAAAAACAGACATACATTAAAAAAGCAAAATGGATAAAGTCAGGAAAATATAAGTAAAGAAAGTAAGCTGATTTTGAAAATGCACAGAATAAGAACATTACTGTTCGACTGTGGACCAGACTTAAACCTACCCCAGCATCAAAATGTAGGTTATGAAATTCTTCCTAGATTTGAGGCACTGAGATGTGTTTCATTCCAATAGAAAGCTAAACACATATAGGAATAGTCTCCAGAATTTGAGGCTCAAGCTATGTTTTTCCATCTACAACAGTCACAAAATGAGAGGTGGCATTACTCTCTACCTAGTACCCTTCTTTTGTTCTAATAACACTAAAACTTGTTCACAGATATTGAACAGGAACACTAAATGAAGCTTAATTACTCCTGCCCCAGATAATATTCCTTTTCTTCTTTTCCAACATAAGTAAGACTATCAAACTGTCACTCAGCATTACTTTAGTTCCGGATAGGCAATGTCTTCAGAGTCTTTTTTCACACTGGAGAACAGATCACTATCACAAACCATGAAAAATGACCAATTTTAATTTAACACAAGAACTGCACTGTTTTACTTGACAAAATATCAATGTTTTCAGAAACCTATGATTTTGCACAAGGTATAAAAGGAATTTTTTAAATATACATATATATGTTTTATATGTGTGTATATATAGATATATAAACATTTGATACTGAAAAAAATCCAGTCATATAAATCAATACCTGCCCCTCCCCCTAATTAAAAGGTTAGCGATCCTCACTGTCATAACGTATGAAACTTCTGTTTTATTACATACGACCTTACCTAAATTAGTGAGCAGGACTCCAATCTCAGGACTCTCAGTTCGCTTCCCCTTTCCACTAATGTGTCTTCCCAAAACATAGCAATAAAAACAAAACAAAATCAAACAAACCACTTGTTTTCACTGGTTTCTCAGAGTGGTCTTTTTGAACCACAAACCAGCCAGACCTGCACTCTCGGCCTCTCAGCGCTGTGAGGCGCAGGCTGGGCGGAACTAATAGCCTTGGGGAGACGCATGGCAAGCTGGGAAATTCACCTGGCAATTCTGCGGCACCAAGTCTTGCTCAGGTGTAGCTCATCAAAAAAGGCGAGCTTCCTGGAGGTAGCTGCAGAGACCAGGACAAACTTACTAAGAGACAGCAGAGAACTCAGTGGAGGAGTTTGAAATGAAGGACAAACCTGTTGTGTGACCTCTTGGACTCCAGCAAGACATCTGGCTTGCTACAGAGTTTAAGAATATTTTCCTTGCAGATATACACAGTTTGCTGCAGTTACTGCAGCAACAGTTACTGCAGTTTGACTATTGGCCAAGCAGGTGGAGCTTCTGAGGTACAGTAAAGAATATGCAAGTGTCGAGCAATTAGATGTTATAGCAAGGGAAATAGAGTGAAAAAATCAGTTTGCTGTTATCAAGGCAACAGAAGGGAAGAATCATGTCTGTGTGAAACAACTGATGCCTAAAAACCCACACTGGTAATCTTTAGAACTAGCTAGTGGAAATTTGAAACTTTTGGTCGAGGGAGAAGGATCAAGGAGAAATATGATCACCAGAAATCAGTGGATAATTTCTTATGTCTGGCAAAGTTATCAGACCTATGTGGAAACAGAAAATGAAAACCACCACAATGCAAATAAATCCTCCTCTTTACTCCTTATAAGATGAAAGGGAACCTCTCTGTGAGTAGAATTCTCTATGTGAGTGGAATCATCTGTGTGAGTAGAATCCTCTGTGTGAGTGGAATCCTCTGTGAGTAGAATCGTCTGTGTGAGTAGAATCGTCTGTGTGAGTAGAATCCTCTGTGTGAGTGGAATCATCTGTGAGTAGAATCCTCTCTGTGAGTAGAATCCTCTTGGTGAGTGGAATCCTCTGTGTGAGTAGAATCCTCTTGTGAGTAGAATCCTCTGTGTGTGTGGAATCCTCTGTGTGAGTAGAATCCTCTGTGTGAGTAGAATCCTCTGTGTGAGTGTTATCCTGTGTGAGTGGAATCCTCTTTGTGTGGAATCCTCTCTGTGAGTAGAATCCTATCTGTGAGTAGAATCTTCTCTGTGAGTAGAATCGTCTCTGTGAGTGTTATCCTCTGTGTGAGTGGAATCCTCTTTGTGTGGAAAAAAAAAAAAAAAAAAACTATGGAAGTGTGGTATCTGCAAAGACCATCATGAAGTTTTTGAAGATTAAATAGAAAAATTGGACAACATATACCAGAAAAAGCAAAAAAAAAAAAAAAAAAACCTAAGTCAAGATTGTTTGGCTCAATGAGATGGCCAAGTTCCAGAAGACAACTGGTTCATAATGTGAAAGTGAATGAGAGTGTAATTAAGGCAACAAAAGCAAGAAGGCCAAAGACAACAATAAAGACTTTAAAATTGGGAATATTTTTGTTGTTTTTGTTCAATCGCTCAGTGCTGTTGTACTCTTTGCGAACCCATGGGTATATTTTGCATGTAATCAAATACGAGTCACCCAAGATGGATGCTGATAAATCCTAGGAGTGATATAATATGCATCTATTTAGTAAAATCAAGTTTACTATTTTGTCTAACTCCTAGGAGTGATATAATATGCATCTATTTAGTAAAATCAAGTTTACTATTTTGTCTAACAGCACTCACTTGGCTTGCTAAATTAATGTAAGTATACCTTCAGAGGGACATCATGATACCATAAAGTAATGCCGTTGAACCAAATCACTCTCATGGTAGTGATTCCAAAATGACTGGTGAAGCAGGAAAGGTAATGCCTATAAAGGAACGTCATGGAAATCTGATAACTTCAGCAGCTGCGGCTGCTGCCAAGTCGCTTCAGTTGCGTCCGACTCTTTGTGACCCCATAGACGGCAGCCCACCAGGATCCTCCATCCCTGGGATTCACCAGGCAAGAACACTGGAGTGGGTTGCCATTTCCTTCTCCAATGCATGAAAGTGAAAAGTGAAAGTGAAGTCATTCAGTCGTATCCGACGCTCCGCGACCCCATGGACTGCAGCCCACCAGGCTGCTCCGACCTTGGGATTCACTTTAAGAGTAGTAGTAGGCATGTATGCTGAAACATTAACTTTAATAGCTCATCCTGTACCAACAGCTAATGCTTACTCAATCACTCTGTGTTATGGCCCTCAGATTGTTAGCTGATCTTAAATTCAGTCTCTCTTTTTTAAACTTACTCTCTGCTTTAACTCTTCTCTGCCACACGAAGCTCAGGACCAGGTGTTTGCAGCTAATAAATGGGCAAATGTGCTGGAATTTCCCTTTGATGTTCATGTTTAGTTGCTAAGTTGTATCTGACTCTGTGGCCCATGGATTGTAGCCCAGGAGGCTCCTCTGTCCATGGGATTCTCCAGGCAAAAATACTGGACTGTGTTGCCATTTCCTTCTCTAGATTTTCCTGACCTAGGGATGAACCCTAGTCTCCTTCATTGGCAGGCAGACTCTTTTTACAGCTGAGTCACCAGGTAAGCCCTGGAATACCTCTTAGCAAAAAATTAATATGCCTTGTTCTTCCTTAAATGTACAGTGTACTATTTCTGTTATGGTCAATGCCTTTAATATTTTTATAATTACTCTATGCTTTTCCTAAGGTGGCTAAGAAGTAAAAATTAGAAGATATTTGTATGCTGATATGCTATGAATAACCCTCAAAGTTATTTTCGCCTTTTAGAATCCTATGTCACAAATACACGAGTTTTAGAAGCAAAATTTATTTTATTTAGTAAAGATATTTTTTCAAAGACAGCCTAATGTTCAGATTTTTTTTTTTAAAAAGGCCTTGTATCTGCAATGCTATCAAAGCAAGATAATTATATTTTTTGTCAACAAAGTAAATATAAAAATAACAAAAGAATAGATACATTTACCCTAGTAAGTCATTACTTTAGAGAAATGTTGAATATTTTTAATAGGCCTCCTCAGTTAATATTCATTTGTGCAGTAAAATTATTATAATGAACAATGTAAAGCAATGAAGCATTGTAAATGAAGGTAGATTTCTTAAAAGCTTAAAGAAATAAATTATTTTTGAGTGTTTAATTATTTATATTTCATGGATTTATGTTTTAACTATTTTAATATACTCTGTTAGCCACAGAACTTATTTCAAAATGGCAATATAACAAGGTAATTTTTGGATCATTAGATGTTTTAGTTTTTCAAACATCAAGAAAGAAACTTTGGGATTTTCATTTGTATTTTTTCATAAATTTTCATTTGAGTTTTAAAAAGTATAATTTTTATTTGAATAAAACACACTTTCTAATAGTAATTATAATTGCATTAATAAAAAATAATTAACATTTGTTTGTCCCCTGTATGAGCCAAGACATGAGTTAGATGCTTTCTAGGGGAAATTACTTTTAATCATCACAACCCTGTAAGGCAGATAATTTACAACTACTATTTTATTATTAGGAAGTTTTGCACTGATAAAGGTAACAGGAGTCCAAAGTTCTGAAGCTGATGAATGGAAAACCCGGGTCTGTTGGAAACCAACATGTTTTCTTCATCTATAGCAATACTATCTCAAAATCTACCTATGTGTAAGAACGTAGAGAAAAATGTAACCAACTAAAATATAATCAAAAGAGTCATGTATGATTCCTAAAAGCACCCTGGCCCCACTGGCAAAGCTCAGTGGGCGTGGAGAGGGTTGCATATGATGGCCATGGGTATGACTACCATCAGTTCATTGTCATCACTGGATTCTGCTGTTGATCATTCTTGGAATTCTTTAAGCCATCTGTAATCAACCTTATTAGTAAATATAATTTCAGGTCATTATGTGGTAGAAATGAACTGCTGTTACTTGCTGAAAAACAACTGCAGCTTTTATTTCAAAACATTTATATTTGAACAGTTATGTTATTTTTGTGGGAAAGTTTTATTAATTTTTTCCTTCCAGAGCCTGTCACATGGCTATACACATTGAAGAGCTGACAAATTCTATTCCTATGTATAGTTTGTGTATAAAGAATGCATATGAATGAAATGAACTATACATTGTTGGTTATATGTACTGTGACTACAGCATTGTTACATGTACTGTAACAGTGAATCCCAAGGCTGAAGTGAACTTTAACAAGGTAATCTTTTCAAAAAGGAAAGCAGAATATCTTGATTCTATGCTTTATTAGTATTAGAATATGGATTTATGAGGAAGCCAAGAGGGAAAAGAAAAATGCAAATTATTCTTATTTATTTTGTGAATAGTATGTTTTTCTTCTTTGAAAAGTTGTTTATGCTTTATATGTTGCAATTCCAACATAATAATGGTTTTGATCCAGGTCAAATGAGGCATGATTCCAGAGGATACCAAAAGGTAATAGCTAATAAAAACAATATTCTTTTGTTAGATTTCAAAAATATTTACACTAAAATTCACTCATACATTATGAGTTTTTCAAGTAGAGATGCATGGCACATGTGTTTCCTATTATTAAAGAACCCACAGTCATAATTATGGCTCCAACTTGCTTTTTTTTTTTTCATTGCATTGACTGTATTTGATTTGAAACCAACACAAAGCCTTCCTTAAAATTTGAAGCCTTATAAATTAAAATGGTCAATAAAACTCCCCAAATATACTTTCTAAACTTTTAACATTAATATATTAATAGCATCAATGTTAATTTTCTTGTCATCTCCCCAGAACTTCTGCAGTGAACTTCCATTGAGAGGTCCTGAAAAGGCCTCACATCAGTACTGTACAAGTAATTTTTTATTTCCCCTCTAACTCCAAAACTTGGTTCTTATAGTTCTGATAATTGAACCACCATTCTCCAATTCACCCAGGCTAAAAAGTCATTGATTAGTCCCACAGCTTTCTTTCTGCTTAGCTAACTAGCCAAGAGATCTTGCTGACTGAGTCTTCCTCTAAAATCTAGAGTCATCTCATTCTTTCTATTTCCTCTGCCAACCAAGATCCATGTCACATGCATCTCTTATCATGCATACCACAATACACTCAATGCTGTTTTAAAAAATACACACACACACACACACACACACACACACACACATTTATCTATTATGAAATAACTAGATTTGAAATATTATTTAGGACTTCAGTTCAGTCACTCAGTCGTGTCTGACTTAGATATCACTGAATAGCTGTAACTTTTGGAAAACTAGTTAATCCATGAAATTCATTTTTCTCAACTAGTAAATGATAATAATAATACCTAACCAAAACATCTAATATAAAGCTTAAAGTAAAATGATTTTATAAACATATTATTCTTATGGAATATGCCCATAATTGGAAATATCATTTATTCACCCTTTTGTTTTTAGTCTTTCCTTTCTTTAATCAGCCAATCATTCATTTATTCATCCATCTATTTATTTATTCAATGATAATCATTTGTTTGGGAGGCACTGAGCTAGGTCCTAGAACAGATTTATTTCATGTGAATATAGAGTTATACTGTTAAATCTCTTATTCCTCAAAAAGTATTAAAGACATTTCAATTGCAGAGACCACAAGCATATAATTACTTTTTTGCCCTCTCTAATTTGGTCTTTGCCTCAAGGAATGTACAACATACCAGGATAACACTGTATCTGTTAATACTGTAATGTTTAAAATACTGTTACAAAAGCACTTACAGTAATTTCCAATCCATACAACATATATAAGTCAGAATAAAAGTTAGGGAAAGACTTTAAAGGGGAGACACCGAAACTGATATTTAATAGACAAGTGTAAATTTGCTAAACATACAAAGGGTAGGTAGAAGAAGACAGGGGAAGAAGACAGGGCTTCCCTGGTGGGGAAGACAGTAAAGAAGAAGACAGATAAAACTACATATAAGGTTGCAGATATAGGAAACAGTATGGCATATTCAGGGATTCCAAGATGGCTCAATGGTAAAGAATTCACCTGCCAATGCAGGAGACAAAGGAGATACAAGTTTAATTTCTGGGTCAGGAAGATCCCCTTAAGGAGAAAATGACAACCCACTCCAGGATTCTAGCCAGGAAATCCAATGGACAGAGGAGGCTGGCTGGCTACAGTCCATGGGGTCATAAAAGGGTTAAACACAACTGAGCATATGGCATATTCACATTCTTAGTTATAGAATGAGGTTATAACTATTTAAAGAGAGTTGTATTGATATTATTAGAGTCTAATTATGAAGATAGTGTACTTCATTTTTAGTTACATGTGCAGAAGAGAATTATTTTGAACTTCAAAGTGAATATATACTAAATATGAATATGAACTGCAAGCATTTTTCTGTTTTAGAAAGCAGATTGCCATAGTTTGTATTCCTAGGAAACACTCTGAGACAGTAGTTTGCCTGAAGGAAGTTTGCTTAGAATGCTCTGGCCATAAGACTTATGAGAGAGTGAGAGAGGTGATCAGTTGTTGAGCGCAGCTGTTCTTGGGGAGGGGATTTACTTTGAGTGAGGCTGTGAAGATCAGCTCTAGGATAAGGAGTCAGTTGTGAAGCATATACACATACCTTTTTAGCTGGAAGAAGTGCCTCTGTCCTCAGGTGGGATTTGTACAAGAAACTACAGCGTCTTCAAGACTTTACCCATTGCCCATGTAGGATCCACTGGCTACATGCAAACAGTCATCCATCTGGGAACAGCTTTTCCAGGATCCATATGGCTCTCTTTTTCTGGGTAAATTTAAAAAAAGGAAGACCATGAGGATAAGTTAGGTTCCTACCCCTGTATCTGGTGTTGACATCTCAGTTGATACCAGTTGGTGCCCTCCATTATTCTAGATCATCTTCATTGTAAATTCCCTTCACCCTTTGCCAGTACCTAGGCTAGACTGCATAAGACTGGGTGAGTTTACTTTTGATGTGACTCAGATGCAGATATAGATCCTCAGAACAGTCACCTTGCCCTTCTATGTTTATAACTCCTATACTTGTCCATCTAATGTCCAATTGGATAGTTAAATAATAAAACCCACCCTCACGGATCACTTTGGTTCCAGAAATGTTATTCCTTCTTTACATTGTATATCAGTATCCCTAACATTCCCCAATAATAAATTACTATACAGGTCATGTACTCTTTACTTTAGCCAAGAGATGGTGACTCCTTTCTGCATCCTAGGATCACTTCTTGACTATCTTGAAAGTGATGGTAGGGGAGGCAGCATAGCTAAGGAAGTGTTTAAGTATTAAATTCATAAATTACTTAGGATGCTAAGTAGACCTGGGCCAATATTTGCAATACAAAAAGATTTCCAAAATAATATGCAGCCACTTAAGCATCAATGTACATATAAGCTGGTATAATGTCTTCTGTATATATGGAAGATGCTCTAACTGATGCTGACATTATATATTGTACAAAATTGTTTTCTCTTCTTCATTAAAATATCACATATTTAAATCTTTAACTATAAGAGAAAGTTATTGAAATATTCATAGATACTGTTCTTAAAGGAATAAAATGAAAGCTGACATTTTAATCCCATGGCACTATTACTCACTGTTCCATAGAAAAAGGGAAAAACACTAACTATAGAGTCTTGAAGAAAAAGTTCTGAAACCAGGATGGTGGCAATAGATATAATAGGCAAAAAGTTGGTGACTACTGAAGAGACTTAACAAACTGTTCATAAATTACAGTAGATACTATAGTGTATAATCTTTGTCAAGAAGCATATTTGATATACTTTTGTGACTTTTCTATTCTTGTTTTTCATAATAGTTTCTTTAGTATTCAAGGTATAATGTTATCACATCTCCAAACTTCAAACATCGTCTTTGGAGAACACACTTATGAAATACTTAACAAAGCAACTTAGATCACTAGATTTAGTGAAAATTTACAAACTGGCTGGGACTTCATTTGTGACGGTGCATTTTCTTGTACTTTTTAATTAGCAGTAATTCACTTTAGGCCAAACTCTGGGGCTTCCATCTCTGCCACATATGAAAGAGTACTATTATACTTATTTTAAAATCTGGTTTTCTTAAGTGTGTAGAGGATGTTTTCATGTCCTAAAGAAAATCATCAGCACATTTTACAAGCTACATTATTATTGCTATTATTTTTGTGTATTTTAGAGTAATTTAAGTCTTATAAAACATAATTGTCATAAATATTTGGACCTCACAATGATTTCAAAATGTATAAGTAAAGAAAATTACTTCCTTTAAAGACAAAATAACTAATGTTTCAGATAGGTTAGGAGAAAAGCCAGGTTTTGAATTTTTAAGTTTTCATGTTTTGAAAGTTTTTTATTTTTTAAGTTTTCATAGATAAACAAAAAATGAAAGAATGCTGGAAAGAGAAGCAGTTCTCTGTGAGGAAAAATGAATACTAGTTACCATCCAGACAATCTATGAACACCTTTGAAACATAGGTAGTCTCTTATTCACGTCTTCCTCAGAGATAACAATGGGAAGTCAATGTAGATGGCAAGTTTGGACTCTTACCAGTAAACGATCATTCAGATCCACAGAAAGATATAGTTTTATTCTATAATTATAACTCTCAGAAACAGCAACCCACTCCAGTATCCTTGCCTAGAAAATCCCATGGACAGAGGAGCCTGGTGGGCTACAGCCCATGAGGTCGCAAAGAGTTGGACATGACAAAGTGCGCAAATGCACATGTAGGTATACACACACACACACACAGTCACCTTAAAGGTTGCCTTCCTCAGAAAGACTTTGGAAATGTGAAAGTCTTGCCTGTTAAGACTCAATGAAGCAAACGTTTCAGCATGTATTTTTAACATACTTGCACATTGTTTTTAATTAAAAAATGTGTGCTCTGATTTTTAGAAACAATATAGTGCAAGCCTTGAACATTTTCATTTGAGACCCATAGAGACAAAAGACACCAAGGCCTGAGATTTAGGTTCAGCAATCAAGGTTTAGAGAATATTTTTACCAAAATGCATGAAAAAAAGACAGGAGAATCATTAGGGGGGATTAATTCAGTGCTCATGTGTGGGTAAGGCCTACTACAACACACAAAGTGCAACCTCTTTAACGAGATATTGCTTTTTAAAGTGAGAACAATGTCTAGTCATGTTAATCCCATATAAAATTAGGATAAAGGGGGAGGGGTATCTGCACTTACTTATAGTTGAAAATAACATTTTTCATCTGTCATATGAATATGCCATTTTTATTTTTATATAATTCCTAAAACATTACTCATAAAATTGACTGTTATAAACAGTAGGAAACATAAATCATATCATTTATTATTTAGTTCAGTCCCTGATAATTGGACTTATGTTAGTGGTTAAATTTCTTAGCCTTCCTAAACTTACATCCCTCTTCTTCGTCCAGCCCCTGAGGTGGCTAATTATAGTAAAATACTTTACATACAGATGTATTTTGTCTATATGAGAAAAAATTGTAAATGTTTTCAAAATGATTGACAATGTGAAAATATGACATATTTTCTATTTTTAATATGAAGAGCTCTAATGTGGTTCCTTAACTAGGTATAATCCTTTGATCCACAATTAACATTCCTTAGGAATATGGATCTCTTTATCAAAAAAAATTTTAAGCATTTGAATGTTTACTTATATCTGTCACTTAACCCTTGATTTCAGTTTTAAAAATATATATTATGATATCTTACTTTCATGAAAACATTTGCTTTGTCCCTCCCTGAAGTTATGTTAGCTGCATTTATATTAAGCCATATTCAGAATTTCTAAAAGTCAATAACACTGCCTTTAATCCTATATTAGCTTTTCTTCCCATTTTTGATTAGTAGTTTCAATGGGCGGAGAAGGCAATGGCACCCCACTCCAGTACTCTTGCCTGGAAAATCCCATGGACGGAGGAGGCTGGCAGGCTGCAGTCCATGGGGTCGCGAAGAGTCGGACACGACTGAGCGACTTCCCTTTCACTTTTCATTTTCATGCATTGGAGAAGGAAATGGCAACCCACTCCAGTGTTCTTGCCTGGAGAATCCCAGGGACGGGGGAGCCTGGTGGGCTGCCGTCTATGGGGTCACACAGAGTCGGACACGACTGAAGTGACTTAGCAGCAGCAGCAGCAGCAGTTTCAATGGGCTAAGAATTATCAAGCCAAAAGAAATGTGTTCATAATAAGACCATACAATGTACCACCCATCTATTTCTTTCTGAATATAAGGGGTATAAAGTTCTGGTAATAAAAAAAGTAACTATGATGGTATTGCACTAGGTTTCTATTATAGGAAATTTGCAACCACCTAGTTAAGTGAGCTTTGCAAATCACATTATTTCTCTGGATTTATTTTCCCCCCATGTAATCAAATCTGTATCTTTCTGTCTTGAAAGAAACTTTTTCTCTGAAGATATTTTTGTTCACCTTATTATATTTTTTACAGCTTTTCTATCCAGAGAAATGGAGAAGGAAATGGCAACCCACTCCAGTATTTTGTTCTGGAGAATCCCATGGACAAAGGAGTCTGGTGGCTTACAGTCCACGGGGTCATAAAGACTTGGACATGACTGAAGTGACTGGGCATGCAGCACAATCCAGAAAAAAGATTTTGTTTCCAAAAATAACTATCATATATTGCTACACTTCTGACAAGTTTTAGAGAAGAAAATCTAGATGGAAATATATCATCAAGAAATATTAAAGGAAAAATAACTTGTATTTATCACTTTAATTATTTGCCAAAAATGAAGAAATACTAGAAAAATGGGTACTTGATTTACATTAAGAATTAACTCAATATTTTTGAGTTTTAAAATATAACTCTTATTCCTGATAGTTTCGAGGTGAACATACACATATAAAATTGACTAAAAGTAGAATGATGATATGTTTACAGATAAAAAAAGGCATAAACCTTTCTGAGCTGGAAGGAACTGAAGAAAAAGATGATAAAAAAAAGTATTCTTTTGGAAACTGCAAGATGGAATTGATCTATAACTGATTTAAAACACACAGTTAAGGAAAAAAAAAAAGAAAGAAAAGAAAACTAAGCAGGACAGGAAGAATAGAGAGTAAATCCTATTTATATAAATTACTTCCTGCAAATCTCAGTAGTTCCAGAAATAAAGGCAGAGTGAAAAATTAAAAAAAAAAAAAGCAATGAAATAAGTTGAGACAACTTTGCAAAATTAAAAGCAAAAAGTTACTAGAGATAAAGGACCTACATATGTCTAAAACATTGATTAAATAGAAACTCAGAGAGAAGTATACAGGACTTTCTCAGGGAAAATAGAGGTAAAGAATGTACATGTATATGTATATACATATGTATATATACATAAGGAGTATTGAATGATTTGAACTTTGGAATTCTCATTGATAACATTGGAAGTTAGGAATCATTGCAATAATGCCTTCAAGTTCTACAGAAGCATGTTTCTAACAAGAATCTAGAGCTCTACACTCGAACATCTATCTATTCAATCAAGTCTCAAGTTTAATTACAGACATCAAATATTTAAGTTCTGAAAGATTGACTGCCCACATATAGCCTCTCTTAAGAAGTGGATGGAAATTCAATTCAGTTCAGTTCAGTCACTCACTCGTATCTGATTCTTAGATGCCATGAATCACAGCACGCCAGGCCTCCCTGTCCATCACCAACTCCGGGAGTTCACTCAGACTCACATCCATCGAGTCCGTGATGCCATCCAGCCAGCCATCTCATCCTCTGTCGTCCCCTTCTCTTCCTGCCCCCAATCCCTCCCAGCGTCAGAGTCTTTTCCAATGAGTCAACTCTTCGCATGAGGTAGCCAAAGTACTGGAGTTTCAGCTTTAGCATCATTCCTTCCAAAGAAATCCCAGGGCTGATCTCCTTCAGAATGGTCTGGTTGGATCTCCTTGCAGTCCAAGGGACTCTCAAGAGTCTTCTCCAACACCACAGTTCAAAAGCATCAATTCTTCAGTGCTCAGCCTTCTTCATAGTCCAAACTTCACATCCTACATGACTACTGGAAAAACCATAGCCTTGACTAGATGGACCTTCGTTGGCAAAGTACATCTCTGCTTCTCAATATGCTATCTAGATTGGCCATAACTTTTTTTCCAAGGAGGAAGCATCTTTTAATTTCATGGCTGCAGTCACCATCTGCAGTGATTTTGGAGCCCCCCAAAAATAAAGCCTGACACTGTTTCCCCATCTATTTCTCATGAAGTGATGGGAGCAGATGCCATGATCTTCATTTTCTGAATGTTGAGCTTTAAGCCAACTTTTTCACTCTCCTCTTTCACTTTCATCAAGAGGCTTTTTAGTTCCTCTTCACTTTCTGCCATAAGGGTGGTGTCATCTGCATATCTGAATTAATTGGTATTTCTCCTGGCAATCTTGATTCTAGCTTGTGCTTCTTCAAGGCCAGCATTTCTCATGATGTACTCTGCATATAAGTTAAATAAGCAGAGTGACAATGTACAGCCTTGACATACTTCTTTTCCTATTTGGATCCAGTCTGTTGTTCCATGTCCAGTTCTAACTGTTGCTTCCTGAGCTGCATATAGGTTTCTCAAGAGGCAGATCAGGTGGTCTGGTATTCCCATCTCTTTCAGAATTTTCCACAGTTTATTGTGATCCACACAGTCAAAAGCTTTGGCATAGTCAAGAAAGCAGAAATAGATGTTTTTCTAAAATTCTCTTGCTTTTTCAATGATCCAGCAGATGTTGGCAATTTGATCTCTGGTTCCTCTGCCTTTTCTAAAACCAACTTGAACATGGAAGTTCACAGTTCACATATTGCTGAGGCCTGGCTTGGAGAATTTTGAGCATTACTTTATTAGCGTATGAGATGACTGCAATTGTGCGGTAGTTTGAGCATTTTTGGCATTGCCTTTCTTTGGGATTGGAATGAAAAGTGACCTTTTTCAGTCCTGTGGCCACTGCTGAGTTTTCCAAATTTGCTGTCATATTGACTGCAGCACGTTCACAGCATCATTCAGTTCAGTTCAGTTCACTCGATCAGTTGTGTCCGATCTTTGCGACCCTGTGAATTGCAGCACGCCAGGCCTCCCTGTCCATCACCAACTCCTGGAGTTCACCCAGACTCATGTCCATCGAGTCAGTGATGCCATCCAGCCATCTCATCCTCTGTGGTCCCCTTCTCCTCCGCCTCCAATCCCTCCCACAGCATCATTAGCATCTATCAAAATAACAAAGCAAAATGAAATTGATAAATATGGGATATAGAAACCCAGGTTCAGCACAGGAAAGAAGTAAAATAATAGTGGCCACAGGACTGGAAAAGGTCACTTTTCATTCCAATTCCAAAGAAAGGCAATGCCAAAGAATGCTCAAACTACTGCACAATTGCACTCATCTCACATACTAGTAAAGTAATGCTCAAATTTCTCCAAGCCAGGCTTCAGCAATACGTGAACTGTGAACTTCCAGATGTTTAAGCTGGTTTTAGAAAAGGCAGAGGAACCAGAGATCAAATTGCCAACATCTGCTGCATCATGGAAAAAGCAAGAGAGTTCCAGAAAAACACCTATTTCTGCTTTCTTAACTATGCCAAAGCCTTTGACTGTATGGATCACAATAAACTGTGGAAAATTCTTCAAGAGATGGGAATACCAGACCACCTGACCTGCCTCTTGAGAAATCTGTATGCAGGTCAGGAAGCAACAGTTAGAACTGGACATGGAACAACAGACTGGCTCCAAATAGGAAAAGGAGTACGTCAAGGCTGTATATTGTCACCCTGCTTATTTAACTTCTATGCAGAGTACATCATGAGAAACGCTGGACTGGAAGAAACACAAGCTGGAATCAAGATTGCCGGGAGAAATATCAATAATCTCAGATATGCAGATGACACCACTCTTATGGCAGAAAGTGAAGAGGAACTAAAAAGCCTCTTGATGAAAGTGAAAGTGGAGAGTGCAAAAGATGGCTTAAAGCTCAATATTCAGAAAATGAAGATCATGGCATCTGGTCCCATCACTACATGGAAAATAGATGGAGAAACAGTAGAAACAGTGTCAGATTTTATTTCTTGGGCTCCAAAATCACTGCAGATGGTGACTGCAGCCATGAAATTAAAAGATGCTTCCTCCTTGGAAGAAACGTTATGACCAACCTAGATAGTATATTCAAAAGCAGAGACATTACTTTGCCGACTAAGATCCGTCTAGTCAAGGCTATGGTTTTTCCTGTGGTCATGTATGGATGTGAGAGTTGGACTGTGAAGAAGGCAGAGCACCAAAGAAGAATTGATGCTTTTGAAGTGTGGTGTTGGAGAAGACTCTTGAGAGTCCCTTGGACTGCAAGGAGATCCAACCAGTCCATTCTGAAAGAGACCAACCCTGGGATTTCTTTGGAAGGAATGATGCTAAAACTGAAGCTCCAGTACTTTGGCCACCTCAAGTGAAGAGTTGACCCACTGGAAAAGACTCTGATGCTGGGAGGGATTGGGGGCAGGAGAAGAAGGGGACGACTGAGGATGAGATGGCTGGATGGCATCACGGACTCGATGGAGGTGAGTCTGAGTGAACTCCGGGAGATGGTGATGGACAGGGAGGCCAGGTGTGCTGCAATTCATGGGGTCGCAAAGAGTCAGACATGACTGAGCGACTGAACTGAACTGAACTGAATGGTAAATGCATATCTTGTTAGTCAGATCTATAGATTAAAAATGCCAATTTGAAGCAGGTCAAAATGCAAAAGCTGGGAAACAAACAAACATACATTTATGCTATCATTATACACACCTCTGACTTGAATTAACTTCACTGTTCTTCATAGTAGTCTGTTATTTATGATTCTAGAAATTTCTTTTTCCCCCATGACCAGCAATAAATGTGGATAAGTCTGGGAAAAAATTAAAAATTGATTAGAATTTTAAACCAAATCACTGTTATTCTATATGTAAATTGGATGTGTTTCTCCTTAAAATTGTATAAACACTATAGGTTCAATGTCCAGAGAATAGTAACAATGGGATTTTTATTTCTAACAGACTAAAAACCCTTTTACATCTTTACTGAGATATCTGGGATTCATCTAATATTTTCATGATAATAAAAATATACCTAGAAATGCATTCTGATGGAATATTTCAAGCGTAAACTAGTGAGGCTTGGTCACTGAAAACTCTTTAATGCACAATAATATAATAAAATATTTAAGGAAATTCAGGATAATCAATAATACCATGAAGACACTGTGTTTTAAACACTGGCAACCACAAAGTGTTTAATAGTGGGTTATCATATGTAGATCTTAAACATGTATTAATAGTTTTTTAAATTCTCTAAATTAACAAGAAATTATATATTAAGCATTTTAGTAATAAATTATTTCTTTGAGGTACATACTTTCTATCTTTTAGTCCTCAAATATAGGTTAACTGAATAATTTTTTCAGACGTGATGGTCTAAAAATATGAAGTATTATATTTACTAAGGTTCTCAATTGTGTCTGATTCTTTGCAGCCCCATTGGGGGTTGCACCCTGCAGCATGCCAGGTTTGTATCCAGAAGTAAAGCTGATCAATTCCATTAAAATGAGTTATTACAAAAGTTAGATCCAACTAGCTTTTCCCCCGCCCCCGTTTTGTTATTTTGTGTCTAACACATGTCTTATTTTAAATTTACCTATAAATCTAAGCTGTTAGGGAAATACACAAGATCCTACTACTTCATTGTCATTAGTGCACAGAAAAATAAAAAATGCTTATAGAGCTTTTTTTTATTTTTAATAAATAGAACCACAAATTGTTTTTTTTTTAATATAAAAAACTAGGTATGTAATAGAAATGAATATTATGTGATGAATCTAGTTTTATTTCTTGGAATTGGCCATTTTCAGCTAGAAGGATATTGTTTTATATTTGCTGAAATATGATTGCATGACAAAAAATTAAGTCTGTGGTGATATTTGTGAGTTCAGCTTTGAACGGCTCAATTAGATACTATAGATTGTAAATATATCCATTATGCAACTGAATTCTAGGTTGGTGCTTATAAGAGAGATATGAATTAGGAAGTAGATAAGTCATAAAGTGCATTAAATAATCCAAGGGAGTATATAGATTAATATGGTCTGGACTAAGATAGAATCCCAAGACATATTGATATTTAAGTTGTGCTCTATTATGCTCACCACTCAGTTGTGTAAGACTCTTTGGGACCCCATGGACTGCAGCCCGCCAGGTTCCTCTGTCCATGGGGATTCTCCAGGCAAGGAAACTGGAGTGGGTTGCCATGCTCTCATCCAGGGAATCTCCCCAATCCAAGCATAGAACCCAGGTCTCCCACATTTCAGACAGATTCTTTACCCTCTGAGCTACCAGGGAAGCCCAAGAATACTTGAAGGGTTGCCTATCTCTTCTCCAGGGGATCTTCCTGACACAGGAATCAAAAGGGGTCTTCTGCATTACAGGCAGATTCTTTATCATCTGAGCTAAACATACACATGCACACATGCATGAACATGCACACATTAGCATTCAGATAAGTAAAACACAACTCAATATAAAATAGCATTATAGAAGCCAGTGAAAGAATGCATTTTCAGTGTGTTTTCAAGCACTTAAGAGAAAACTTTGATAGCCTTGGTGACACTAATATAGAAGAATAATGGGGATGGAAAATTAGATTTTATCCAGGTTGACAAATTATACAGCAAAGTGACAAATAGATTCAAATTATACAGCAATAGTGACAAATAGGGATTAGACCTGATAGACGGAGTGCCTGAAAAACTATGGATTGAGGAGGTCTGTGACATTGTACAAGAGAGACCTAAGAGAAAGAAACACAAAAAGGCAAAGCAGTTGTTTGAGGAGGCCTTACAAATAGCTGAAAAAAGAAGAGAAATGAAAGGCAATGGAGAAAAGGAAAGATAAACCCATTTGAATGCAGAGTTCCAAAGAATAGCAAGGAGAGATAAGAAAACTTCCTCAGTGATCAATGCAAAAAAATAAAAGAGAATAATAGAATGGGAAAGACTAGAGATCTCTTCAAGAAACTCAGAGATACCAAGGGAAAATTTCATGCAAAAAAGGGGCACAAAAGGAACAGAAATGGCATGGAACCAGAAGCAGAAGATACTGAGGAGAGTGGCAAGAATACACAGAAGAACTATATAAAAAGTCTTAATGACCCAGATAATCATGATGGTGTGATCACTCACCTAGAGCCAGACATCCTGGAATGTGAAGTCAAGTGGGCCTTCAGAAGCATCACCATGAACAAAGCTAGTGGAGGTGCTGGAATTCCAGCTGAACTATTTCAAATCCTAAAAGATGAAGCTGTGACAGTGTTGCACTCAGTATACCAGCAAATTTGGAAAACTCAGCAGTGGCCACAGGACTGGAAAAGATCCGTTTTCATTCCGATCTCAAAGAAAGACAATGCAAAGAATGTTCAAACTACTGCACGATTGCAATCATCACACATGCTAGCAAAGTAATGCTCAAATTTCTCCAAGCCAGGCTTCAACAGTACATGAAATGTGAATTTCCTTATGTTCACGCTGGTTTTAGAAAAGGTAGAGGAATCAGAGATCAAATTGTGAACACCTGCTGCATCATCAAAAAAGCAAGAGAGTTCCAGAAAAACATCTAATTCTGCTTTATTGACTATGCCAAAGCCTTTGACAGTGTAGATCACAACAAACTGTGGAAAATTCTTTAAGAGATTGGAATGCCAGATCACCTGACCTGCTTCCTGAGAAATCTGTATACAGATCAAGAAGCAACAGTTAGAACTGGACATGGAACAACAGACTGGTTCCAAATCAGGAAAGGAGTACATCAACACTGTATATTGTCACCCTGCTTATTTAACTAGATGAAGCACAAACTGGAATCAACATTGTTGGGAGAAATATCAATAACCTCAGAAATGCAGATGATACCTCCATTGTGGCAGAACGTGAAGAAGAACTAAACAGCCTATTGAAGAAAGTGAAAGTGGAGAGTGAAAATGTTGACTTAAAACTCAATAATCAGAAAACTAAGAACATGACATCAGTTCCATCACTTCATGGCAAACAGATGGGGAGAAAATGGAAACATTGAGATACTTTATTTTCTTGGGATCCAAAATGGCTGCAGATGGTGACCAGAACCATGAAATTAAAGACACTTACTCTTTGGAAGGAAAGTTATGACTGACCTAGATAGCATATTGAAAATCAGAGACATTACTTTGCCAACGAATATCCATCTTGTCAAGGTTATGGTTTTTCCAATAGTCATGTATGGATCTGAGACTTGGACTGTAAAGAAAGCTGAATGCCAAAGAATTGATGCTTTTGAACTGTGGTGTTGGGGAAGACTCTTGAGAGTCCCTTGGACTGCAAGGAGATCCAACCAGTCCATCCTAAAGGAGATCAGTCCTGAGTGTGCATTGAAGGACTGATACTGAAGCTGAAACTCCAATACTTCGGCCACCTGATGTGCAGAACTGACTCATTTGAAAAGACCCGGATTCTGGGAAAGATTGAAGGCAGGAGGAGAAGGGGGTGACAGAGGATAAACTGGTTCGATGGCATCACTGACTGTTGGGAGCCGCGTTAGGCAATACTAACAAAATGGAGGCACGGCCCCAACCCCTTCTCCTCGTCTCTCAGGCACGGCCCCGGGATGAAAGAGTTAAGCCTTGTAATTCTGACTTGTACTTTTCTTTCTTCAGTTGAGTTGGCTGGAATGAATGTTAAGGTGCTTGATAGAAGCATGAGAAAGCACAAAGCCTTCTGCAGTTGTGCCCAGAAAATAATCTATAAAATAACCATTGACATTTGTTCAAGGATCTTTACAAACAATGTCCCAGGATGAGCATGTAGACCACAGCTTGAGGGCATGGGAAGGACTGTTTTCTGAGACCTGCTGGTGAGGGAAATATTTATGGCAAAAGTAGTTTGCTGAATTTAGGGTTTAGGAATAATTAACAATAGCTAGAAGCCTTTTTAGGAGATAGTGATCTTAAGATGTTAGGGGCAAACAGGATTTAGAAACATAAGAAATAAACTGATGAATGTGGCATGAGTTACAATGTAATCACAAGTTAAGTATAGGACACATAAGAGAAAGTAGATAATAGATAGTAAAGCCAATTCTGAGAGAATCACTGAAGCAGGAACTCTGTCTGGACAACAGTATTTCTGGAGACAATAAATCTGGGTGGGGAAAACTAAGAATGTCAAACCTCTGACTTAATGCTTTTGTCAAAGTATATAAGAGAACATGAAGCTTGAAATAAACCTGTAGTTTCCATACTATGAAGTCAGAGGGTACATCATCATCCACCAAGACCGCTCACCCCTTCAGGCTGATTCCCTGGCTGCTGGAGCTGGACTCCAGCAACTGACTGAATGGACATGAGTTTGGGTAAACTGCAGGAGTTAGTGATGGACAGGGAGGTCTGGTGTCCTGTGGTCCACCAGGTTTTCAAAGAGTTGGACACAACTGAGCTACTGATCTGATTGAACTGAACTGAACCTAGACAGTGTATTAAGAAGCAGAGACATTACTTTGCCAACAAAGGTCTGTCTAGTCAAAGTTATGGTTTTTCCAGTAGCCATGTATGGATGTGAGAGTTGGACTATTAAGAAAGCTGAGCACTGAATAATTGATGCTTTTAACTGTGGTGTTGGAGAAGTCTTTTGAGAGTAGCTTGGACTGCAAGGAAATCAAACCAGTTAATCCTAAAGGAAATCAGTCCTGAATATTTTTTGAAAGGACTGAGGTTGAATCTGAAACTCAATGATTTGGCCACATTATGTGAAGAACTGACTCATTAGGAAAGAGCCTGATGCTGGAGGACAAGGGAACAACAGAAGATGAGATAGTTGGATGGCATTATCGACTTGATGGACATGAGTCTGATTAAGCTCTGAGAGTTGATGATGGATAGGGAAGCCTGGTATGCTGCAGTCCTTGGAGTTGCAATGAGTCAGCCATGACTGAGTGGCTGAACTAAAGTAGAAATAATTCTAAGCATCAGTAAATCAACTGAGATTTAGCCCCTCTCTGTAGTTCCAGAAATGAAGACTTCTCTGAAGACCTCAGCAATGAAGCTTGATTCCTATAAACCTGTCATGTTCTGAGATGATTTGGGAGTAAAGCCAGTAGAATCATAAAGAACCAAGAACCAATTCTATGCTACAAATTTCAGAATGTATTCTGATACTAGATGGTGTGTATATATATACAGTAGTCACTTGGCTTCAGGCACTCTTTTACATACTAAATTTTAAGATGTACACTTGTGAATATTACTATATGAAGCAAATGGTAGTTTTACCATTATCCCACATTTTATATTTGAAGAAACTGAGGTGTAGAAATGTTAATCACTTGCTCTAGACCTCAAAAGAAATGAACACTAAACCATGACTTGGTACTACCCTACTTGATCCAGAAATTAGGACCCTATCCATATTTTTGAAGTCCCTGGTTGTTCAGATGATAAAGGATATGCCTGCATTGAAGAAAACCCAGGTTCAGTCTGTAGGTCAGGAAGATCCCCTGGAGAATGAAATGGCTACTCACTCCAGTATTCTTGCCTGGGAAATCCCGTAGACAGAAGAGCTTCCCAGGCTACAGTCCATGAGCTCACAGTTGGTCAGACATGACTGAGTGACTATCACTTTCACTTTCATCCATATTTTCACAGCCCCTTTTTAATACTTACTAGTTGATGAAAGGAATGAGACCATGGTTAATGGGGTTTAGAAAGGAAGAACTATGGCTTACTTTAGAAGTTAACGTCAAACAAAGTATTTCCAAAAATGTGAGGGTGTATATTGGGGTTCCCAGGTGGCACAGTGGTAAAGAATCTGCTTGACAATGCAGGATATGCAAGAGATGTGGGTTTAATTCCAGGATCAGGAAGATCCCTTGGAGTAGGAAATGGCAACCCACTCCAGTATTCTTACCTGGAAAATTCCATGGAGAGAGGAGCCTGGTGTTCTACAGTATATAGGGTCACAAAGAGTCTGATACAACTGAAGCAACTTTATATATATATACATATATATATATATATGCACGTGTGTATATATACACACGTATAGCTGATTCACTTTGCTGTACGGTAGAAACTAATACAACATTGCAAAGCAACTATACTCCAATAAAAATTAATTTAAAAAAATTCTGCAATGAAAGTGTTCCAAAATAAAAAGATCTACCATCAATTGCTCAGATGGACCTTTCTTTTATCTCCCTTTTCCTCTCTGAAGTATTTTTAATAGTTAAATGTAATCAAGCCAATTACATAATCATCTTTAGCTTTCCCAAAAGACAAAATCTTTTGCTTAATTTGTAAATGCTATAATCATCAAATCATAGTTTACTACATAACCACCAGCTGAAATTACAGAAATTTATTTTTTAAATATCTGTTTAATAGAAAATATGTCCAAACATTAGGAGTTTTGATTTGTGAGAATAGAAAAAAAAAACAAACTGAGCTTGTCTAAAAGTAGAGAATGAATATTAAAAATAACAGAATAATGCAAATTCCAAAAGCTTATGTTCAGTTTAATTTATATAATAAATTATGTATTTAAGAGAAACAATAGGCTATAATTTTAAAATCTGTGAAGTTGACAGTAGAATATAATGGTTCATTAGATTCACTTAGCAGTATACAATTAATAATAAAGTAATCAAGACATTACAATTTGATAGATAAATAGGATAGATTGATGGATGGGTGAGTACACCTATAGATAGATAAACATTTCAATAAAGATAAAGACATATCAATAAAAGCAACAGATATTTATTATTACTATATCTCAGTATTTGTTCATTAGGCTTCCTTAGCAAAGTACTGCAAACTAAGTGGCTTAAATAATAGAAAGATTATATCTAATATAATGTTCAGAAGCTGGAAGTCTGAGATCAAAGTGTTAATGTGCTTATGTTTGAAAAAGTTTAATAAAAACAAATTTCTTCATAAGGATGTAGGATGCTTGGGACTGAGGCACGGGGATAGTCCAGAGAGATAGTGTGGGGCGGGAGGGGGGAGGTGGGGGTCGGGATTGGGAGTTCTTGTACACTCGTGGCTGATTCATGTCAATGTATAGCAAAACGAATACAGTATTGTAAAGCAAAACAAACTAAAAAATAAAAATTAAT
>SJXQ01002984.1:145459-264531 GCA_006408695.1 Aepyceros melampus | reverse complement strand
TTTTCCTATTTGGAACCAGTCTGTTGTTCCATGTCCAGTTCTAACTGTTGCTTCCTGACCTGCATACAGATTTCTCAAGAGGCAGGTCAGGTGGTCTGGTATTCCCATCTCTTTCAGAATTTTCCACAGTTTCTTGTGATCCACACAGTCAAAGGCTTTGGCATAGTCAATAAAGCAGAAATAGATGTTTTTCTGGAACTCTCTTGCTTTTTCCATGATCCAGCGGATGTTGGCAATTTGATCTCTGGTTCCGCTGCCTTTTCTAAAACCAGCAAGAACATCTGGAAGTTTGCAGTTCACATATTGCTGAAGCCTGGCTTGGAGAATTTTGAGCATTATTTTACTAGCATGTGAGATGAGTACAACTGTGTGGTAGTTTGAGCATACTTTGGCATTGCCTTTCTTTGGGATTGGAATGAAAACTGACCTTTTCCAGTCCTGTGGCCACTGCTGAGTTTTCCAAATTTGCTGGCTTATTGAATGCAACACTTTCACAGCATCATCTTTCAGGATTTGGAATAGCTCAACTGGAATTCCATCACCTCCACTAGCTTTGTTTGTAGTGATGCTTTCTAAGGCCCACTTGACTTCCCATTCCAGGATGTCTGGCTCTAGATGAGTGATCATATTATCATGATTATCCAGGTCCTTTAAGATCTTTTTTGTACAGTTCTTCTGTGTATTCTTGCCACCTCTTCTTAATATCTTCTGCTGCTGTAAGTTGATTCTTTTAATTGTCATTTTTGAACAGATAACAATTAAATGTGTGTGCTGAGCTGTATCCATATGCTTCTGTTTTTTCTATTTGAAATATTAGGGGTTACTATTACTAAAGACTTAATTTTGGGGGGCTCCAAATCACTGCAGATGGTGACTGCAGCCATGAAATTAAAAGACACTTACTCCTTGGCAGGAAGTAATGACCAGCCTAGATAACATATTAAAAAGCAGAGATATTACTTTGCCAACAAAGGTCTATCTAGTCAAAGCTTTGGTTTTTCCATGTATGCATGTCAGAGTTGGACTATAAAGAAAACTAAGTGCTGAAGAATTGATGCTTTTGAACTGTGGTGTTGGAGAAGACTCTTGAGAGTTCCTTGGACAGAAAGGAGGTTCGATCAGTCCATTCTAAAGGAGATCAGTCCTAAGTGTTCATTGAGAGGACTGATGTTGAAGCTGAAACTCCAATACTTTGGCCACCTGATGCCAAGAACTGACTCATTTGAAAAGATCTCAATGCTGGGAAAGATTGAGGGTGAGAGGAGAAGAGGATGACAGAAGATGAGATGGTTGGATAGCATCGCCAACTCAATGGACATGAGTTTGAGCAAACTCCAGGAGTCAGTGATGGACAGGGAAGCCTGTCATGCTGCAGTCGATGGGTTCGCAAAGAGTCAGACAAGACTGAGAGACTGAACTGAACTGAACTGAATCTGTTGAAATAATTCTAATGAAACTGTGAAGATAAGAATACCCAAAATTTATAGTTTTGAGTCCAGACAAAATAGATTTTCCTCTATTATATAGACAGGATTTCATCAATCTTACCTATGAGTGTTGATGTGGATGTATTTCCTCAAACTGTACAGATGTTACATTTTTATTCTTTGGCAATATTATGTTACAAAGAAATTGCCTTTTCTCCTGTTACTGTTCAGTTCTATCATCTTCGTACATGCTTACTCCTTACCAGTTCCTTGTGTTATTTCATTTTGCTCTGGGTGTTTTTTTTTTTTTTTTTTTTTATAGTTTTGAGTCCAGACAAAATAGATTTTCCTCTATTATATAGACAGGATTTCATCAATCTTACCTATGAGTGTTGATGTGGATGTATTTCCTCAAACTGTACAGATGTTACATTTTTATTCTTTGGCAATATTATGTTACAAAGAAATTGCCTTTTCTCCTGTTACTGTTCAGTTCTATCATCTTCGTACATGCTTACTCCTTACCAGTTCCTTGTGTTATTTCATTTTGCTCTGGGTGTTTTTTTTTTTTTTTTTTTCATTTTCCTTGGTATATCAATGTCTTCAGTTTAGTTCAGTTCAGTCGCTCAGTCGTGTCTGGCTCTTTGTGACCCCATGAATCGCAGCACGCCAGGACTCCTTGACAATCACCAACTCCCGGAGTTTACTCAGACTCGCCTCCATTGAGTCCGTGATGCCATCCAGCCATCTCATCCTCAGTCGTCCCTTTCTCCTCCTGCTCCCAATCTCTTCCAGCATCAGAGACTTTTCCAATGAGTCAATTCTTTCGCCAAAGTACTGGAGCTTCAGCTTCAGCATCATTCCTTCCAAAGAAATCCCAGGGCCGATCTCCTTCAGAATGGACTGGTTGGATCTCCTTGCAGTCCAAGGGACTCTCAAGAGTCTTCTCCAACCTCACAGTTCAAAAGCATCAATTCTTCTGCGCTCAGCCTTCTTCACAGTCCAACTCTCACATCCATACATGACCACAGGAAAAACCATAGCCTTGACTAGACAGACCTTAGTCGGCAAGGTAATGTCTCTGCTTTTCAATATGCTATCTAGGTTGGTCATAACATTTCTTCCAAGGAGTAAGTGTCTTTACTGGTTGGATCTCCTTGCAGTCCAAGGGACTCTCAAGAGTCTTCTCCAACACCACAGTTCAAAAGCATCAATTCTTCTGCGCTCAGCCTTCTTCACAGTCCAACTCTCACATCCATACATGACCACAGGAAAAACCATAGCCTTGACTAGACAGACCTTAGTCGGCAAGGTAATGTCTCTGCTTTTCAATATGCTATCTAGGTTGGTCATAACATTTCTTCCAAGGAGTAAGTGTCTTTTAATTTCATGGCTGCAGTCACCATCTGCAGTGATTTTTGGAGCCCCAAAAAATAAAGTCTGACACTGTTTCTACTGTTTCCCCATCTATTTCCCATGAAGTGATGGGACCGGATGCCATGATCTTCATTTTCTGAATGTTGAGCTTTAAGCCAACTTTTTCACTCTCCACTTTCTCTTTCATCAAGAGGCTTTTGAGTTCTTCTTCACTTTCTGCCATAATGGTGGTGTCATCTGCATATCTGAGGTTATTGATATTTCTCCCAGCAATCTGATTCCAGCTTGTGTTTCTTCCAGTCCAGCATTTCTCATGGTGTACTCTGTATAGAAGTTAAATAAGCAGAGTGACAATATACAGCCTTGACGTACTTCTTTTCCTATTTGAAAGCAGTCTGTTGTTCCATGTCCAGTTCTCACTGTTGCTTCCTGACCTGCATACAGATTTCTCAAGAGGCAGGTCAGGTGGTCAGGTATTCCCATCTGTTTCAGAATTTTCCACAGTGTATTGTGTTCAGTTATTCTCAATTACTCCTTTGCTTATCATTGTAAAACTTCAATTAGGGAATTCCTACAAATATGTCACTACAGTTGGATATCTGAATTGGGAAAACACAAATTTCAGTTAAATTTGATTAAATTCAGTCATCAGGTCAACAATAACCCTTACAAAATGCTGCTCTGACAAGGTTTATTCCTATCTGAATGTCTGTGCCTCTCTAATGCCACCCATCCAAGCAGCAGAAACTTGATGTAAAGATGTTAGGACCCACAAATAAAATTTGTGCAGGAGTGTGTGACAATTCCATGATTTATTTGTTGAGAACTATAGGAAGGCCTATTTCAGCTTAAAAAAAACAGTAGTAGCTCATTAGAGCTAATGTAAAATTACAGAACCAAAAAAAGCAACACAGGAATGACTGATTAATAACAGTGTTAATTTGCAAATGTGTTTTCAATTCTTGAACTGTTTCATAAGAAAAACAACAATAAAGTAAACAAAGTTAAAGGTGATGCTAAATCATGAGCTGACCAGATATATTTTAAGTACTGTTAGAAAAACAAAAAGACAATCTAAATATATTTATTTAAAATCAAAGTTTGCAACTTGTGAAAACAGTGTAAACATTATATGGAAATAGAATAAATCGTAGGGTATCATCAGAAAAGAACTTCACATTTATTCTTTACTGTCCTTTTAAATGTGCCCTACACATCTATTTCTTTCCACAATCCTAGAAGAAAACTTGACCAGCTCCTTTATTTTTCTAGCCCCTTTTACATAACATGAAGAGTGGAGGTTCAAGTCACATAGCACAATTTCAGATTTAAAATGCCTGATAATATGTAATAGGTAAAGCTTTCATCTTACTTCAAATTTTGAAGAATGTTTTATGACCCCCAAATGTGGTCCACTGCAGACAGGAAGGCTGCAGTTAGAAGAGGAGATGCCGTGGGAACATGTTCTCTTTCCCCGTCTAAACCTTCCATTCCTCTACCCCATCTGGTAGCCCTCCAGGGTTGGAGCAAGGAGAAAAGAGAAAAGAAGCTAGAGGAGTTCTTCCTGGATGCTACTATCCTACAACATGACCACGGTGCCCCTGCTGCTGCTGCTGCTGCTAAGTCACTTCAGTCGTGTTCGACTCTGTGCAACCCCATAGACAGCAGCCCACCAGGCTCCACCGTCCCTGGGATTCTCCATGCAAGAACACTGGAGTGGGTTGCCATTTCCTTCTCCAATGCATGAAAGTGAAAAGTGAAAGTGAAGTCACTGAGTTGTGTCCAACTCTCAGCGACCTCATGGACTGCAGATTACCAGGCTCCTCCATCCATGAGATTTTTCAGGCAAGAGTACCGGAGTGGGATGCCATTGCCTTCTCCATGGTGCCCTCTGGACTTGACTTTTGTTTAAGGTCAACTTTCTTCCTTTTGAGTATTTTTGAGGGTTTTCAGACAACATTTCCCTCTCTCAACAGGAATTTTTAACCTGCAGTGCCGGGGTCCAGCCCCAGTGGATCCAGGGTGATTCAAAGGGGGGACAGCGTCGGCAAGGAAAAACGTATTTATTCAGAAATATAAGAATAGATTAGGAAGAAATAGTGTAGTAGGAAATTTGAGATGGAGAAAAGAAGCCTGAATAACTTGGTTTATGTGGAAAACCAATAAAACCTCGAGACAAGTGGTTTGCACCATCTACGTTAGGCCACCGGCATCCGTTTGAATATCGGAGAGTGCCCCGCCCTGGGCTCTCTCTCTTACGGATCTTAGCAGCTGGGACAGGTAAGTAGACATGGCGAGCCTCCACGCCCCAGATGGGAATCAGCCGAAAAGGGGGAGAAAAAGAAAAGAACGACATGGGGAAGCCCAGCGTCAGTGCAAGACTCCAAGAGGAAAAGAAAAGTTTATTTTTCAAAATCAGCTTATATACCCCAAGTTGTACATAATGGAATATGCAGAGTTATACAGGGGTAGCAGTCCTGACCCTCATTGAGACAAGGCTTTATTTTTGCGTATTCTCCTGTTACAAAAGTCCGAGGTGGTTTACATTATCTTCTGGCCAAGAGGCCTGTTAACATTTCTATGGCTCTCTTCTGATGAGGTTTTATTAACCAGAAGACTCATTTGTGTTAACCTTTCCAAAGCCTGAATGCCAGTCTCAGAAAACACTAAATAAAAATACAGCAATTTGTAATAAAAGGAAGTACAGTGATTTATAGCAAAATAAAAGGTAATTTCCTCAAAAGTTTAGTATTGCTAACATCAAAACTACTATATATCCTTTTCCATATCCCATTTACATTGATTACATCTTCCTGGGTGCCTGATAGATAAAAAATGAGGAGGTCTGGCAGCAATCATTGAGTCAACTGTGAAATCCGGTCACCAATATGAATTTGAAAAGGCTCTGAAACTTTAAGATACTTTAAGGCTTTTGTGCCCCTCACAGATGGGAGGTTGTGAGTAATTTACAAGCTTGTAGAAAGCCAGGGGAACTTGTTAGGCAGGCTAGAGCATTATCAAAGGGGGGTTGGGCTGAAACACTCCTTTCAAATGCAGAAGGCCAAAGCCCTGAATTAACTTTTCCAGAGAAAGTCAGAAAATAATGGGAAAACAGATAAAATCTTATTTTGGGGGGGTACATGTTCAGGAAAAACCAGAGAGAAATCTGATGACTCAAATTGCCCTGCCATCTGAGTTTGCCACGTGACCCTGTCATGGGTGGGATTCCTTACTCTGGCTCCCGACACTGCAGTTTCTTCGACCTGGGCAAACGAGTCCCTACTCCAACTGGTTGCTGGAGCCTTTTCCTGCAGGCGATAGTTTTCGAGCAACACACCTCTGCATCTTTTTGTTGAGTAAGTTGTACTCCTCTAGATGGAATCCTGGGAGGAACTGAGACAACCCTACTTTGGTTTTTCGCTCCTGAGAAAGTCTGTTCCATAAGAAATGCTCATGAATCCTGTGCTTCTACAAACTCTGAGTGCAGGATGATCCCAGAGGTGCAGGAAATTCTCCTGTGGTCTATCAGCAGCTGAGCAGTCGGTCATTCATCCTGTAGATTTCTAAATTTGAGTCCAACATCAGTTGACGCTACCTACAAAACCTCAGGGGCCATGTATTAAACTATCCAATTGTCCTATTAAAGTAAAGCCCCCAGGACATTAGCTAAGAGACAATCATAGCTCTCCCCCAATATTGGGGATGATTTGCACCACATAGACAGTATTAAAAATTCTCTCATCTAATCTCCCAAATCTGTCTGTTATAACCTTAATGTGGCATGGTTATACAGGATTAATGAGACTGGGTTTTATCCATATCCAACCTGTTCTTCACCCTCACTTTGGGATTATATATATGGAAATACATATATGTGTATGTATATACACAATACACACACACACACACACAACACAACACAAACACACAACACATGCACAGTCCTCCTTGCTCCCTTGGCATTTGAGGTACATTCCAGAACCTCCCCTGGATAACATAATCCACTGATGCTCAAGTCCCTAATGTGAAATGGGATCACATTTGCATATCAAAAACTTGTAAGGTATAGTTCTGGCCAAGGCAGAAAAAGGAAAGACGACCTCAACAGAAGTAGGTTACCTTTATTCAGGCAAGGAGGGGTGACAGTCGGCCTAAGGACCAGGCTGAGTGCCAAGAGGGATCAGAAAGTCTCCATATTTGTAGGGAGGTGTGTGGAAGCCATAAGGGAAATGTTAATCAGGCAGGATGTTTTGAGTATTCTTTAGTTGAGATGGCATTTGTAGTTGGGCAAGGGGTGATAAGTCTTCTGGGCAGGTGTAGGGAGTGGAAGGTTTCTGGACAGGTGATGATAAGTCTCAGATAGTGCATCCTGCCTGGAGCATCAGGGCAGGACCTAAAGTTCTATTTTGTTTTCTCCGAAGTTAGATGATTCAGCAAGGGCCTTTAAGACTGTTGTTTTCTAAGCCCAAATACTCCTTCAAAACTTCCTTAAATCATTTCGTGATTACTTTTTCTTAATGTAGATTACTTTTAATACCTAAATACAATGTAAATGCTATGCATATAGTTGCAAATAAATACTGTGTACTTAGTTGCTGAGTGTGGCAAATTTGGGTTTTGTTTTGAGGAACTTCTTGGAATTTTTTCCAAATTTTTTTGATCCACAATTGGTTGAATCCATGGATGGAAGTAGTCATGTATGGATGTGAGAGCTGGACCATAAGAAAGGCTGAACACCAAAGAATTGATGCTTTTGAACTGTGGTATTGGAGAAGACTCTTGAGAGTCCCTTGGACTGCAAAGAGATCAAACCAGTCAATCCTAGAGGAAATCAATACTGAATATTCATTGGAAGGACTGATGCTGAAGCTGAAGTTTTAATACTTGGGACAACTGATTCAAACAGCCAACTCACTGGAGAAGACCCTGATGCTGGGAAAGACTGAAGGCAGGAGAAGAAGGGGACGACAGAAGATGAGACGGTTTGATGGCATCACTGACTCATGAGTGGACATGAGTTTGAGCAAGCTCTTGGAGATGGTGAAGGACAGGGAAGCCTGGCATGTGGCAGTCCACAGAATCACAAAGAGTTGGACACAACTGAGTGACTGAACCACAACAAAATGAATGGAAGGCATGCAAATGCAGAGTGCTGACTGTATATTAATTATGAGCAGTGGATGTCAGCCAGTACATCCATTTTAATAACCTGCTCCACTAATTTCCTTGAAACATTCATTTCCTAGGCTAGTTTGGGTCCCCAAGTAAATCAGTTGTTGAGTATGCCTGGGGGTAACTTGGTGCCCTAACATACTACAACAAGATTCCACAAGCCATTAAAATGTCAGCATAGATCTACTGGACAGCATATTAAAAAACAGAGACTTACTTTGCCAACAAAAGTCCATCTAATCAAAACTATGGTTTTTCCAGCAGTCATGTATGGATGTGAGAGTTAGACTATAAAGAAAGCTGAATGCCAAAGAATTGATGCTTTTGAACTGTGGTGTTGGAGAAGACTCTTGAGAGTCCCTTGGACAGAAAGGAGATCCAACCAGTATATCTTAAAGGAATTCGCTCCTGAATAGTCATTGGAAGGACTGATGCTGAAACTGAAACTCCAATACCTTGGCCACCTGATGTGAAGAACTGACATTGGAAAAGACCCTGATGCTGGGAAAGATTGAAGGCGGGAGGAGAAAGGGAAAACGGAGGACAAGATGGTTGAATGGCATCACTGACTCGATGGACATGAGTTTGAGTAAGCTTTGGGAGTTGGTGATGGACAGGGAAGCCTAGCATGCTGCAGTCCATGGGGTCACAAATAGTAGGACACGACTGAGTGACTGAACTAAACTGAACTGAGGTCTACTAGAAGCCAAAGGAGAAATTAGATTAACTTCTTAGACCACTCCCAACTCCAGTGCTGTGATCATGACAAGGTAATTCAACAGAACACCACTGGAAGAGCCCACAGGCTTTTCTATAACTCAACCCCAGGTCCATGCCAAGACCACTACCAACTCCATCTTTATGTTCCTCTCCCTGACACCAACAGGTTCCTTGGTATGTTTCCCATCCTTTCTTTGTTGACTCTGAAGACAAGTTCACAAGGTGAAGACAAGATCAGGCTACTGAACACCTTAGGAATAAGGAAAGATAACTTCAGGATCAACCACAACTGGGGCACAGTGAACATTCTTATAGCCCTGGTACCCATCTGAGGGGACAAGGAAATTCTGGTATATTCTAGCCCCCACATTATATTACAGAAAGTAACACTCTCTGAACCTTTGGTGGCCATATAATTTATCATCCATATTGAGGCGGTTCTGAACATAAAAAGAGATAATAATCCTTTTGCTGGAAAGGAGACATAAACACCCCCCTCCTTCGTTTCTCCTGCCCCAACCAAGTCTGTATGATTCACACTTGTCTTGACTAATCAATTTTATTTCCACTAGGGTTTTGCCCCACAGTGAGAGGGATCACTTAGAACAACTTCACAGGTCAGTTTTCCTTCAGAAAGATCTTTCCTGGCTTTCTGAATATATTGTGGTGGTTTAGACACTAAACCATATTTGACTCTTGAAACCCCATGAACCACAGCCCTCCAGGCTCCTCTGTCCATGAGATTTTCTAGGCAAGAATGCTGGAGTGGGCTGCTATTTCCTTCTCCAGAAGATCTTCCCAACCCAGGGATCAAACCTGTGTCTCCTGCATTGCAGGCAGATTCTTTACCAACTGAACCACCAGGGAAGCCCTGGGTACGCACATAATGAAAGTGAAGTCGCTCAGTCGTGTCCGACTCTTTGTGACCCATGGACTGTAGCCCACCAAGCTCCTCCATCCATAGGATTCCCCAGACAAGAATACTGGAGTGGGTTGCCATTTCCTTCTCCAGGGGATCTTCCCGACCCAAGAAGATCCCCTGTGTAGTATGTATAGTATGTACATAGTATATTCCAAGAAGGAAATGGCAACCCACTCCTGTATTCTTGCCTGGAGAATCCTGTGGACAGAGGAGCCTGGTGGGCTGCTGTCCATGGGGTCGCACAGAGTCAGACACTACTGAAGCAACTTAGCAGCAGCAGCAGCAGCATATTCCAAATGGTGAAACTTCTCAGAGTTTATAACTCATTTTATAGAGTCTCAAAAACTTCTGAATTTTCATCACATACACACATTTTGCACATATGGAAACTCTCTACTCAGTGAAAAAGAGAGGAAAAAAAGGTCAAGTCTTTATAAATAGTGCCACAATTAACATTGGGTGTTTGTATCTTTACAAATGATGGTTTCCTTTGGCTATATGTCCAGGATCGAAGTTGCTGGATCATATGGTAGCTCTATTTTCAATTTTTTAAGGAACCTCCACACTGTTCTCCATTTACAATAGCCAGGACATGGAAGCAACCTAAATGTACATGACAGAGGAATGGGTAAATAAGATGTTGTACGTATATACAATGAAATATTACTCAGCCGTGGAAATGAATGAAATAATGGCATTTGCAGCAACATAGGTAGACCTAGAAATTGTAATACTGAATGAAGTAAATCAAAGAAATATTATATGATATCACTTATATGTGGAATCTAAAAAAAAAATAATAATACAAATGAGCTTATTTATAAGACAGAAATAGTTATAGGTGTAAAAATCAAACTCAGTTACCAGGCGGAAATGCAGGGGAGGGATAAACTGGGAGATTGGAATTGACATATGCATACTACTATTTATAAAATAGATACATAACAAGGACCTACTGTACCGCACAGGGAACTCTACTCAATACCCTGTAATGACCTAAAAAGGAAAAAGATACAAAAAATATTTTAAAACACATACATATATATATACACACACACGTGTGTGTGTGTGTGTGTGTGCATGTATGTTTAGTTAGTCATGTCTGACTCTGCGACTCCGTGGATGGTAGTGCACCAGGCTCCTCTCATCATGGAATTCTCCAGGCAAGAACACTGGAATGGGTAGCCATTCCCTTCTCCAGGGGATCTTCCCAACCCAGGGATCGAAGCTGGGTCTCCTGCACTGCAGGCAGATTCTTTACTGTCTCAGACACCAAGGAAGCCCCAGTGCATATGTATGTATGTATAATCGATTCACTTTGCTGTACAGCAGAAACTAACATAACTTTGTAAATCAACTATATGCCAACAAAATTTTTTTTTAAAGTCAAGCCCTTCATGAAGCATCTTTATCAGTAAAAGTACAACTGCAAACAGGTTAACAATCTGCATAATGCACTGCAAACCAAAAAGAAGACAAAAAACTCACGTCTGAGAATTTCAGTGTGAATACCCTCATTTCATTTTTACATGAAATCATATAATTACAGAATTCCTGTATCTTTGGAAATATTAGCTCTTCTTAATTGATCTTTTTCTGTTAATGTAGAGATTTTGCACTTTTAAATCTTCCACTTTGACTGTTATAATCATTTTTAAAGGATTTAAGCCTAAGCTATTAACTCTGGCTTCAGAACATCAGTCTGAAAGAAAGGAACCAGAAGTATGCTTTATGTATAACATATCTCAACTACATAAGAAAAGAAATTATCAAATTATGTTATCAAGTGTAATACCGACCACTATTACCCAGTTTATTTCCAAAACTTTATTGAACCTTGAACTATATAATCACCTAAAAAAAAGCCAGTGTTATATTTCTCTTTGTTATTTTCTTAAATGTTATACAGATCATTTATTTCAGATGACCTCTAACTTCAAGTTACTTTTCCTTCACACAATGTGTGAATATCATCCAAATGACCTCATTAATCCTATTAAATTAGAGGGCTTTGATTGAGAGGCTTGAATAGGGAATGTTTTGCCCTTTGAAGATATAATAGTTTATTAACATCAATGGCTAAGTTTCTGAACTGCTAACATGGAATGGTGTGAATATTTCACATATATACAGCTCGTTAAATGGATTAACGTAATCACCATTTCATATTAAAATAACAAAAATAAAAATTTATGTTCATACTTACCATTATCTTCCTCAATCTTTCTTTTTAAAAGCTGCACACACCCTCCTGTAACGATTATTCTCCAGCTATTAGGAAAGTTCCACTTCTCCCTCACCAATGAGAAGAGAAAGCAACTTTATATATTATTTTAACTCCAATTTAAATGGTATTTTACAATTTACAAAACACTGCTTATATGAATTTTCCCATTTAAAATAGCAGTTTGTGAAGGCCAAAAAAAGTTAATTTTCAATGTTTCAATCAGGTCTCACTGTATCCTTAAAACCACCTTGTGAGAAAAATAATATTATTATTGTTTTACTTATTAGGCAATTTAAAAAGGTTAAGAAATTGACACAAAGCAATCCAATAAAGTCCATGCCCAATACTGAGGTCCAAAATCTAAATTTTTTTTTTCCTATTATGATGTGTTGTGATACATAGCTAAGGGCTTTCAAAGTGTCTGTGCAGAATTTCAGGGTCTAAGCAAGCGCGAGAACCACTGAGATAACCTTTATTTAAGTTTTGGAAAGTAAATTATAGGGACACGAAAAGAGAAGCAGAAGAATATGTACTCTTGATCAGCTATAACTATCAACCCCGGCCCCACCCGCTCATCGCCCACTTTATGGGTGGAATCAATGCATAAAACTACATGGCCTCTCAGATCATCTGCTTTTCTTTTGTGATTCCTTTTTTCAAAAATGGATTTTTTTCTAACTGATGTAATGTGAGGAGCAGTTCTTCATAGAAAAAAAGCCAGCACCATCAAATTCATCTTTTGAATGATCTTAACTCACACAAGTCACTGCTCCTATCAACACAGCAGTGGTTACTAAGTAGAATCAGCCTCCATAACCTGGAAGGCAGACCCGCCAGCGTTTTTAGGCTATCTCCCAAGAATTCAGACTCACGGGTAGCAACAAGTACATAAAATCTGAGTGTCCAGGAATTGGAAAATAATAGATCTGAAGCAATCTGACATCCTCCTCAAACCTTCTCCAAACTCTCAGCCCCTTCTCCATCATAGTCCCCATAATAGAAATCCAGGGCTGCATAGGAAAAGAAATGGAAGTTCAGATGCACCTTGTCTATTCAAACAAAAGGGATGCTTTTGTAACCTGTCACTGTATAAATAACATACTGTCTTCCACTAAGACATTCCTGCTTTGAAGAAATTTTGAAAGTGACTCAACCTTTCACATCAAGTTAGCACATCTCAGAAAAGGAATGTGAGAGAATGTTCCTTCAAAGATGGAAATATATGTACAATCTCCCCACGTCATAGGAGAGTTAAGCATGACAGGGAAGGACTGATTCTCTTTGTAACTAAACTGGTAAAACATGTTCTATCAGAAGTTGAGGGGGTGGAGTAATACATATACATACGCACATACTCAGGAAACCTCGAACTTTCCAGAGTTGTTAAACTGATAGACTCAAGACAGAGAGTGGATAAGTCTGAGCACCATGCATTTTACTTGCTATTTTCATTTTAAAGACAAGCTCACCTGACTTTTTTCAGACCTACCTAAATTTCTCTGCTCTCGAAGCTTGTGAATGAGGACCACATGTTTATAGCTGGCTAAAGTGACTGTCTCTGTGGAGGATGTTTTCCTGTTTCTTATTTAAGGCACTAGTAATTAATCTGAACTGTCTTTCAGACATAGAAGAACCAAATTCTAAAATTCTCTCCTTTCCTTCCTGTCCCTTCCTCAGCCTTGCAGGAGAAACGGGGAATGCTTTTCCTGTCATCAGAACCTTCATGGAGTTTTGAATTGTCTATTCTGGTGAATCTGTTAAAGCTTCAGGCAGTTTGAGATCTGAGGTATCCAAATGGCAGGAAGTGATTTACTAAGATTCATCCCCAGAGAACAAAGATTGGAGCACAAGAGTGATTTTGTTAATAATATGAACAGAGATTTTCTACATATAAATCACATCAACATATGTTTCCACATTCAATGTCCACAAGGTTCCAATTCAGGCTAGAAAGTAAAAAAAAAAAAAATACGTTCAATAATCTTATATTGTAGATTTGATACGGAACGAGTGAATTTTATTCAGCAAAACCATTCACCTCTAGGGGAAACATCCAGTACAACAAATTGACTAAACCCAAAATATACTTATGGCAAATTGTTAAAATAGTTTCAAAGAAAAATAATGAAAAAACAACATAAGAATTTTCTAATAAAACACAGTTCTTAGATTCATCCTAATTTGTAGTGGGTTTGATATTTAATAGTATATTTCTAGTTAATTGCTTTACCAAAATCTCCCTCAGGCCAAATGTCCAGATTCCTTGCTTTTTAGTCAAAGAAAGGAAAAAGAGGGGGGGGAAGCCTGACATCTAGACTTCTTCAAATTATTTATTAAATAATTTTAAGCAGCTCTGAGTTAAGGATCTGAGTTCATTATTTACTTATTTAGAAACAAGCTTCTGAATCCTAGTAGGTGTCAGAGACCAATAAGGACCTACCTGCCTTTAAGGAATTCACAATCTCGTGGGAGAAAAGGCATATAAACACTTAGAATATAACATGTGAGTCCTATGGGCTACCCAGGTGGCAGAGTGGTAAAGAATCCACTTGCCAGTGCAAGAGACTCAAGAGATGTGGCTTCAATCTCTGGATCAGGAAGATCCTCTGGAGTAGGAAATGGCAACCCACTGCAGTATTCTTGCCTGGAAAATTCAATGGACAAGGAGCCTGGCAGGCTACAGTCCATGGGGTTGCTAAGAGTCGGACACAAATGAGCATGCAGGCACACACACGTCAGTACTAGCTTCAGAATCAAACACTCCACCAACAGCAGCTCCATTCAGGACTGTTCTCATCACCTCCAGAATTACGGTAGTCAATAATAACTTCTGTTCACAGGAAGCACAGCACTCTACCATAAATGCTTTACAAGCATTGTGTTAAACCTAACCTTGACAATTTAGGTAGGTATTATTCGCTCCTTTTCACAGATAAGAAACACACCTTGATCTTGTACACTGTTGGTAGGAATATAAATTGGTGCAGCCTATATGGAGAACAGCATGGAGGTTCTTCAGAAAACTAAAAGAATACTACCATCTTATCCAGCAATCCCACTTCTGGGTAGATATCCAGAGGAAATGAAATCACTCTCTTGAAGCAATATCTGCACTCCATGTTCACTGCAGCATAATTCACAACAGGCAAAACATGGAAACAACTCAAGTGTTCACCAACAGATGAAGGGATAAAGTGATGTGGTTTGTAAATACAATGAAATATTATTCAGTTAGTAAAAAGAAGGAAAGCTTGCCTTTTGTGACAACATGGATAGACCTTGAAGGCAATATGCTGAGTAAGTCTCAGAGAAAGACAAATACTATTTGGTCTCACTCATGTGGAATTTTAAAAAGTGAAACTCACCAGAGCAGAAACCAGAATAATGGTTGTCAGAGGTTTAGAGGTGGAGCAAAGGGGTGATATTGACAGAAAGTACTAAGATGAATATGTTTCTGAGATCTAAGATGGAAGTGCTAACTAACCTTATTGAGATAATATTTCACAACTGTATACATATATCAAATCATCATGTTGTATGTCTTAAACTTACACTGTTATATGTAAGTTACATCTCAATAAAGATGAGTGAAAAAGCTTGCATTCCAATGCAAAAGCAGCCATACATGATGTAGCTGTGCTCCAATAAAACCTATTGACACTATGAAAAAGAAACACTGAAGTTCAGAATCTTTAGGTCTTTAATGTTCAATGGGTATAGTTTCTGTTATGCAAGACAAATAAATTCAAAACATCTGTTGTTCAACACTGTTCATATAGATAAATATAACGTATTGTGCATTAAAATTTCAGCATATTTCACAACAATAAAATCATTTTAAGGAAAAAGGATAAAAAGAAATCTGCATTACCATGGGGGGTGGAGGGAAGTGGAAAGGAATTTAATATCTCATGTCTTGATGACAGTGAACAGAGAAAACAAATAGCAAAGTACAGTGTCAATACACAAAAGTCAGTGTTTTTTCTCTACACTAATAATGAACAATCAGAATTGACACTTTTGACTAATGAATTTTATTGAAATATATTTGATGTATAATATTATGTTGGTTCCAGGTATTTGTAACTGAAATTTTTAAAAATACCATTTACAATAGCACCAAAAAATGAAATACCTAATTATAAATCTAACAAAATATGTACATATCTATGTCCAGAAGACTATGAAACAGTGCGGAAAAAAAATCAAATAAAATCTAAGTAAATGAAGAAATACTCTAAAAGACAAAAAAGAACGTATTTATATCAGTTGTCTAAAGCCATGTAACTATTAGGCTGGAAAGCCAATACCCAAAACTCCTCTGGCTCAACATTTATTTGTGCTGACTTAACTAGGCTTTGTACTAATGCCTCATTGTAAATAAATCAGTGTTCAGTAGTCCTTTGGTTGCAGGACTGAAAACTGCAAAATACTGTTTCAGTAAGGGAACCCCTTACTGAACTCTCAAGACAGTTTGCTTTTGGAAAATTATAACTCTCTCTTCAACCAGAGTGTGAATTTAATATATTATAGTTTTAGGACCTAAGACTCCATTTTAATGTGAGAGACAGAAGTAAAGAACTTCTAAACATCTTAAAGGGTCTTTTTACCTTGTTCTAGAATAGATATCTCAAGATAACAGTAGATATCCCAAGATACCTGAAATCTTCTGCAGCTATTTGCACTCATCTAAAACTAACCTGCAGAGAACAATCGGGGCTTGCAGCAGAAGTTTAGAAGTAGTTTGGTTAGATGTTTAACTAGTTGAATTTGATGTTCAGTTGGTTAAACTGTTAATTCATAGGTTCTGATGAGGCAAGGCTTTCCTCAGTGGGTTCATCCATCATTCAATTCCATACTCAACCAAACTTACAGACAAGATGAAGCCCATATCACCCTTGGTCTCTAGCTGCAAAAAACAAGGAGTCCATCTGAATTGGAGGCTTCCTTTCCTGTGCCCAGGACCCTAGGGAATCCTGGATGGCTCAGAGACCTTCCTGCCTTCAACAGACCTAGACAGCTATCAGCAAATAGATCTACCTTCTATCTTGAATAATATCTTAAGGGACATTTATAGATGGGTCATCAATTCTTTTTAAATCCTATAAAATGTATTTAGGTATACAACACAGGATACAGTCACCATTTTCTACGCAATTACACCCAGTAATTTCCTTACCTTGCACTAAAGGGGAAAACATACACACTTGCAGCAATTTCACTAAATGTGTACTCCTCAAGCATGCTTATTTTTAGGACAATATATTCTTTTCCATGTCCTAAATATGTTCACGATAAAGCCTGCATTGTTTTGGCTATAGAAGATATTAATCAGTTCAGTTTAGTAGCTCAGTCATGTCCAACTCTTTGCGACCCCATGAACTGCAGCACACCAGGCCTCCCTGTCCATCACCAACTCCTGGAGTTTACCCAAACTCATGTCCATTGAGTCGGTGATGCCATCTAACCATTACATCCTCTGTCGTCCCCTTCTCCTCCTGCCTTGAATCTTTCCCAACATCAGGGTCTTTTCAAATGAGTCGCTCTTCACATCAGGTGGCCAAAACGCTGAAGATATTAATAAGTGAGAGGAAAAGAATTTTGGCTGGTTTCATCCCATGATATTCACAAGGGAAATGTTTTCCTCTTATTCAGACAGGAGTATTACTTCAGTGTTTCAATTATGAGGTTATTATTGTCCAGTACTTTTTTCCTGAGAGGTCTCATAGTCCTTACCTTTTATTCCTCTCCACTAATATTAGAATTATCAGAGGTTTAGTGTTTAATTTGGTAACTGTTTTTGGTTGTGGGAGGTTGGAGGATGTAAGGGTGATTCTAGCACAGAAGCTTGTTGGTCCATTGATGGAAACAGGGCTCATAAGAGGAGAGTCATCTTGTAGGGAAGATGAGAATCAGACACAGAGAAAGGTCTACAAAAGATATGCTGAAATGGACTCTAGAATTTCTACCTCACCACACCCACATATACACAAAACATAGGCCTTCCTTGCCTAGGTAGGTGAGTAAAAGACCTCATTCTGATCCGTGTGTTGGACAGGTCTTGCAGAATGCTACATTCTTAGCTCATCTAATTGCACCTACATGGAATGGAGTCAAGTACGTGCAGTTATGCAAGTTCAATTGTTCTCACCCTAAGACTGAGACATACCCAGGCATAACTGAGAACAGAGGTTATGTGAACCAGGGTCAAAAGAGTTGCAGGGGAAATTGCCAAGGTTAATGATGCTAGGTCCATTTCACAATAAGGAGCCAGATAAAATAAAATGATTTCTGAATAAAATATGTGCCTGTTGCACAGATTACCCTTCCAGTCTTAAGGACACATGCCTCATGTCCTAAGCTGAGATAGGTTTATTGAAAGGAAAGAAACACCCACAGACATTCCATGGGGCATTGAGAGCACAGAGGAGTCAATGGCTTTCCCAGAACTACCTCTGTACAGAGGTGAGCACCATGAGCAAGAGCCACCAGCAGCGCTAGCATGAGATTTGCCAAGCGCCACCACTGCAGCAGGCATCCCAATTGGCAGTGGTGTCATGACAGTAAGGATTAACAGTGATGCTCCTACCACAGACACCAGAGCCTTAACACTAGGTATCAGGGTCAGAAAAGGTAAAACAAAAATGTGACAGCTTTTGCCTTCCAGTGTGAACCACACCCGAAAAGGAGGGAAATGGCAGGTGCCATGTAGCATCCAGGAAGCACATGAGTCCATGTGGACTTCTTCCAACACTATTTAAGAAGAATCTGAGAATCGGAATTTTCAGAGTTTGTAGAGGTAGAGCCTATTTGTGACTTATTTTCATCTTCATATTACCCCTAAGCCAGTGTGACTTTGGAAAGGCAAGTAAAACTGAAAAACAGGGCTACCCAAGTAAAGAAAAAATAAATTTTAAAACTCCCACCGTTTCCCCATGCATGAAAAAGTATCTATATCCAATCACCCTCATAATGCAGAAGTTTCTGACTTTTTCCATTAAAAATGACATAACCATTCCCTTTCCACCCCTGGCAATTAAATGCTTACAGCAGTTGTTTGTCTCAAAAGCTCTCTTGTAGTCATATGGGCCCCTTTTGCTTCAAGACAAGAAAGAAGAATCTTGTAGGATCCTGCTTTCTAATATTCATAGTGATCAGAAAAGCAGGAGTCCTTAGAGAATTCAAGGTAAACCTGATACACAATAGCAGGCACTGTTCTCACAGCTAATTGGGGGAACCTGGATGGTGCCCAGGTTTGAACCACACAGAAGTAATTATTCCTTTCCCTTCACAGATAACTTTAGAAAAGCATTCGCTTACATTCATGAACTTTTCCCACTACAGCATGAGAAATGCAGGAATGTAGCTCAGCCTGCCTTGCTTAGAGATGTTTCCCAAAATTGAGTGCATTTGTTTAAGCTTATTTCCAAAAAAAAAAAAAATTTTGAAAGTTTAGCTCAAAATTTGCTTTTGGGGAGTGGAGGGATGGAATTTTATCAGATTGGTGGGAAAGTCATGGTGAGTGTGCCAAAGAATCATATTGCTTTCTTTTTCTTTAAAAAAAAGAATACCAAAAAAAAACCCCTTGCTGATTTTGCAGCGGGAAGCCTGCCCAAATGACAAATTAGGCAAGATGAAATGCAGTGGTTTGGACTTTCTGGAAATTTAATTCTCAGGTTTTGAAAAATCTGGGGAAAACAAGAAATCTTATTGTTAACGGACAGTAAATTAGCATATGGCAGCAACCCTAGTAAGAAAAGCTTGCCTGCAAAACAGGAAAGTATGGAGACATTTTGAAATGCAAAGGCTGCCTATGAAACAGCCATTTAAAATAACTACATGGAGATAATCCAAAACATGGAGAGAAAGAAGCACAGGAGTAAAAGCAAGAATGAGGAAATGATGTCCGAGGAACTGAAAGTCTTGTATGGTTTTCAGCCTTCGCTTTCATTTTGCCCAAATGTCAGGAGGATCCAGGTGCCTTAGGCTGAGATTTTAAACAGAGTTTAGATCAGTAAAAACTTAGAGATAAAAAATCTAAACCAAGGGATTCCCTGGTGATCCAGTGATTAGGATTCTGAGCTCTCACTACTGAGGGCCCGGAGTTCAATCCCTTGTTAGGGAACTAAAATCCCAATAAGTTGTGAGATACAGGCAAAAAAAAAAAAATCTGAATCAGAAAAGAAGAAAGGTCAAGAAAACAAGAGGTGAGAACCAAGTGTCCAAGGCAAGGTCAGGAACACTCAAAGTCATAGGAAAGGGACAGAAGAACACCGAGTTCAAGGTCACTTACTAAAAGAGACCAAAGCCAAAGAGGCTAAGGGGTGGCTTTAACACTGGTCTTTTCAGACTTTTCCAAAGAAACCATAGATAGAGGAGAGTAGATTCATATCCCCTAGAGATCCCAAAGCACTTAGCCAGCATTTGTAAATATCATACAGCTTAAAAATTAATGAAAAATTTACATTGTCCCCATACAGCAACCTTGTTCTTTTCAATATAAAGTTAATAAAAAGTCAGTTTCTCCCATTGAGCAAAACAGAACGCTCAAGAGGACACACCATATGAAAAAGCACCAGAGAATCTCCACCTTTGTGCTAAATGAATTTATTAATGAAAAATTTACGTTGTCCCCATACAGCAACCTTGTTCTTTTCAATATAAAGTTAATAAAAAGTCAGTTTCTCCCATTGAGCAAAACAGAACGCTCAAGAGGACACACCATATGAAAAAGCACCAGAGAATCCCCACCTTTGTGCTAAATGAATTTTTTAAAGGAGAAGGAATCAGTCCAAGAAAGAAGAAATAAAAGAACAAAAACTATAATTCATGTCCCAACTTAGTAAAGCTATTTTTCATAGATTCTCCATTTTAGTTAAGGACAAAGGCAGATAGTACAGAACAAAGTTTTGGTGTTGGTTACCCAGAAAGCAGTAATCAAGGCAAAGTTAATGAACAAAACATTACTGGGGTGTGGGATGGGGATTAAGATAAAGAGTTATCATTTCATGGAAATGGGGACTCAGCTGTATAAAATGAAAAGTTCTGGAGATGGATGGTGGTGATATTTGCATAACAATAAAATGTATTTACAGAGAAGGCAATGGCACCCCACTCCAGTACTTTTGCCTGGAAAATCCCATGGACGGAGTTGCCTGGTGGGCTGCAGTTCATGGGGTCACTAGAGTCAGACACACACGACTGAGCGACTTCACTTTCACTTCTCACTTTCATGCATTGGAGAAGGAAATGGCAACCCACTCCAGTGTTCTTGCCTGGAGAATCCCAGGGAGAGGGGAGCCTGGTGGGCTGCCGTCTATGGGGTCGCACAGAGTTGGACACGACTGAAGTGACTTAACAGCAGCAGCAGCAAAATGTATTTAATACAACTGAACTGTATACTTTAAAATGGTTTAAAACGTGATATACACACACATGAATAGGAATATTATTCAGCCATAAGAAAGAAGAAAATCCTGCCATTTATAATAATATGGATGGGTCTTGAGGGCATTATGCTAAGTAAAATGTCAGACATAGAAAGACAAACACTGTATATCTTGTTAATGTGAAATTTAAAAAAAACTGAACTCATAAATACAGAGAAAAGATTGGCAGTTACAAGGTGGAAGGTGAGCAAAATGCATGAAAGTGATCAAAAGGTACAAACTTCCACATGTACAATGTGGTGACTATAGTTAATAATACTGTATTATATGTTTGAAAGTTACTAAGAGAGCAGATCTTAAAAGTTCTCATAATAAGAAAAAAAATTAATTGTGTGAGCTGATGGATACTGACTTACTGTTGTGATCATTTTGCAATATATACAAATATCAAATTATCATGTTGTACACCTGAAACTAACATGAAGTTATATGTCACTTATATCTCAATTAATAAAGTAAATTTTATATTATGTATGCATGCATGCTAAGTTGCTAAGTCATGTCCAACTCTGTGCGACCCTATGGACTATATCCTGCCAGGCTCCTCTGTCCATGGAATTTTCCAGGCAGGAATACTGGAGTGGGTTACCATGGCCTCCTCCAGGGGATCTTCCTGACCAGGGACTGAACCCATGTCTTATGTCTCCTGCATTGGTGGGCAGGTTCTTTACCATTAGTGCCACTTGGGAAGCCCTACATTATGTATTGTTGCTGTGTTCAGTCACAAAGTCTTGTCTGACTGTTTGTGACCCCATGGCTGCAATCATGTTAGGCCTTCCTGTCCCTCACTATCTCCTAGAGTTTGCTCAAACTCATGTCCATTGAGTCAGTGATGCTATCTAACCGTCTCATCCTCTGTCAACCTCTTCTCCTCCCCTCAATCTTTTCCAGCATCAGGGTCTTTTCCCATGAGTTGGTACACATCAGTAGGAATCAAGCTGTTTGATTGTCCGAAGCAAGACACAGTGGAGTGGCACACATGTTTAACTGGTCAGAGACCTATAGCAGTAGGGGGCTAAAGAAGGCCATAGGGACCTGAAATGATGTTCAATCCACAGATGAAATATAAAACAGAGGGAGACAATGATACTCTAAGTAATGATCTAATACAATATTAAGCAATGCTCTAGTTTTGAAATATCATTAAATACACTGTTTTACAATTTCTGATTATTTGCTTGCCATCTTTTACCATTGCTTCATACCACCTTTACAGTTAAACGTTGGATATTGTCTTCAAACTAATGCTTTTGGTTTGTTTGTTGGGTTTGATAAATTTTAATAAACACAGTTGTGTAACCATCACCACAATCAAGATACATATTCCTATCATCCCAGAATTGCCCTTGGGCCTATTTTTATTGTCCATACCCACCCCTTTCCCCAGGTTTTGGTAATCAGAGATCTGATTCCTGTCCCTGTAAATCAGCCTGTTCCAGCCTGTTTTTTTCTTTTTAAAGAATCATACGGTATGCTCTTTATAATGTGGAATATTACTCCAGCCATGAAAAAAATGAAATAATGCCATTTGCAACAACATGTATGGACCTAAAGACTTATCCGTTTTATGTGGACTCAAAAAAATGATACAAATGACCTAATAAGCAGAGCAGAAATAGTCCCACAGACACAACAAACTTATGGTTACCAAAGTGGGGGAATACATTAGGAGTTTAGAATTAGTATAAACACATTACCATATATAAAATAGATAACCAATAAGGACCTACTCTATAACACAGGGAACTATACTTGACACTATGTAATAATCTATAAGGGAAAAGAATCTGAATATCTCTATATAAAACTGAATCACTCTGCTGTATACCTGAAACTAACACAACTCTATAAATAAACTATACTTCAATAGTTGCTTAAATAGGACTTCCCTGGTAGTGCAGTGGATAAGAGTCTGCCTGCCAATGCAGGGGACACAGGTTTGTCCCTAGTCTGGGAAGATTCCATATGCCGTGGAACAACTCAGCCTGTGTGCCCTAACTACTGAGCCTGCTTGCTGCAGTTACTGAAACCCCATGAACCTAGAGCCTGTGCTCTATAACCAGGGAAGCCACCACAGTGAGAAACCGCACACTTCAATGAAGAGAAGCCCCTGCTCATAGCAACTAGAGAAAGCCCGTGCAAAAAAATGAATAGCCAGCACAGGCAAAAATAAATAGGTCTATATTTTTTAAAATATGTAGGCTTAAATAAACAAGTAGAATAAGTCAACATCACCAAATAAATTATGCTGTATGTGATCTTTTTTACTTAAATTTGTTTGATATGTGAATCCTACTATAATCCATATCAAAGCACAAACACATTATAAAAATGAAAATATACCATCTATACCATATCTTCTACCATTCTTTGAGAAACATCAAGTGGATTCGACTGGGCTAGGCTGGGAGTCAGTGTAAACTAGGATGAGACCATCAGGTGGATGTGAAAAATACAGGCAAACATCAGCTGCTAGAAACAGAGGTGAGATGGAGTCTACCATACAGACAAAGGAGTCCACCATGATCAGGCAGGTGGGCAATGGGAACAGAGGACTCATGAAGAATTGAGCCCTGGAATCCCAGGCAAGTGTTCCTTGATTTAGAGCCAGGGTTTATGGGCTATTTACAATCTCTGTGTGGACACTGGCCAGAATAGGGGAATGATCTTACTCAGAACTTTTAGAATATTAGACTATGTCTGAGAGAAGGACTCAAACTTGGGGAATAAGTCTGGTTTCCAGTTAGTTCATTCTCTTGTTCAAGAAATATTTATTGAGCACTTACTATGTGCCAGGCACTATTTGTGAGTTTCAGGGATACAACACCAAAGAGAGAAAACAAGTTGGCCAGAATAGGGGAATGATCTTACTCAGAACTTTTAGAATATTAGACTATGTCTGAGAGAAGGACTCAAACTTGGGGAATAAGTCTGGTTTCCAGTTAGTTCATTCTCTTGTTCAAGAAATATTTATTGAGCACTTACTATGTGCCAGGCACTATTTGTGAGTTTCAGGGATACAACACCAAAGAGAGAAAACAAGTATTCAATGGAGTTTACATTCTAGACTTATAGACAATCAATCCATGAATACATAATAGGATTTCAGACAGTGACGGGCTTTCCAGGTGGCACTAGTGGTAAAGAACCCACCTGCCAGTGCAGGAGGCACAAGAGACCTGGGTTGCATCCCTGGGTTGGGAAGATCCTCTGGAGGAGGTCATGGCAACCCACTCCAGTATTCTTGCCTGGAGAATCTGATGGACAGAGGATCCCGGTAGGCTACAGTCCATAGGATTGCAAAGAGATGGACACGACTGAAGCAACAGCATGCACGCATACACAGACAATGATAAGTCCTAGTTACAGATAGGAGCACTTTTCCTCACTCATAGACAGCTTCTTTCTTGCTGTTTTTCCATTTGGTCGTTGCTCACTACAAGTGCATTAAATGAGAGAGGGCAGTCTGTGGTATCTATTTAAAAGAGCACTAATCTCTTTGGCAGAGAAAGCAATGGCACCCCACTCCAGTACTTTTGCCTGGAAAATCCCATGGGCGGAGGAGCTTGGTAGGCTGCAGTCCATGGGGTCGCTAAGAGTTGGGCACGACTGAGCGACTTCACTTTCATTTTTCACTTTCATGCATTGGAGAAGGAAATGGCAACCCACTCCAGTGTTCTTGCCTGGAGAATCCCAGGGACGGGGGAACCTGGTGGGCTGCCGTCTATGGAGTCACACAGAGTCAGACATGACTGAAGTGACTTAGCAGCACCAGCAATTTCTTTGGACCAAGAACCCACCTTCACAATCTCATCTGATCCTAATTACTTCCCAATTAAGGCCCAATTTCCAAATACACATCATATTGGAGATTAGAGCTTCAACATATGAATGTGAGGAAACACAAACATTCGATATTTAACAGGCCATACATAATGTTTTAAGTGAAAACCAACTTTCTAACCAAGTTTCATTTTATTAGTTGCAGCTTTGCAGCTGGCTCAGTGGTGAAGAATCCATCTGCCAAACAGGAGACACAGGTTCTTTCCCTGGGTCAGGAAGATCCTGTGGAGGGGGCATGGCAACTGACTCCAGTATTCTTGCCTAGAAAATACCCTGAACAGAGAATTCTGGTGGGGTACAGTCCATGGGGTCACAAAGAATCAGACACAACTGAGGGACCGAGCAACATTTAATAGTTAGATGTGTTTTTTTTTAACCCATCCTCTGCAGAATCACAACAAAAAACCTCTTTCCAGAGTCAGCACAGAAAGTGCTGAGTACCACTTCCTCTTTCAGTTAAAAATAGGTCTTTTATTCAATGTAGGAGCAAAGGAGGTCTTATACTACCTCTAAATGTGAGTAAGTACTCATTTAGATCCCACAGTGCATCAGGCACATAGGAGATTACAACTTGGAATTCAAGCTAACCTTCTTTACTTTGCTACCTTTTCATTTTATTCCCCTCCCATCTCACTCTAGCCCCATAATATTGTTCTGCTTATTCTTCACTAATAGGTAAATCACCAGAGATAGAAAACCTAACTGAAAAAGCTACCTAATCAAGAGCTGTGATAAAAGGTAAAGTGTGTTTTCCTCCTTGTGATCCAAACAGAGCAACATCTACTCTTGCAATTGTTTCATCTGTTTGTCTTCGAAACCCACAAGTCCCATTCATCTCTTAGAGCAATTTGGGGAAAATGGGTAAAAAAAAAAAAAATCTATATGAGCAGGAGCTAAAGGGGACTTGTGTTTGGACTGTACACAATTTCTAAGTTCTCATCTCAAGAACAAATTAAGATCAGATGGGAATAATTTAAGCTATTTATTTATATCATTTTTTAAAATAAGGAGCCAGCTAGAAAGGTGGCAGCTTAAAGTCAGCATATTCCCTAATGTCCCTTTCTAAAGTAATATTAACAGCTTGAGCAAACAAGGTAATATGAATTGCTTTACCTCTTAGGGAAGGCCATCTGCCACTCTCTATTAAAAAATTTAAAAAGCATACCCTTTAACTCAGGAACCCCACTTTTGAGTAATGTGGCAGTACATAAAGATTCATGTAATAGTCCTTTGATTGCTGGTTATTTGTAGTGATTCAAGTATTGTGAAAGAAAATGCTAACCTAAAACACAGTGCATTATGTTTGGGTTTACAGACAAAAATTGCCTTTTTTAAATCTACTACAGTAAGAGATATCCAAATGTATTGCTTATCTAACAGCCCCAAGACAAAATGAGCTTCACTAGATTTTAAGTACAATGGACCTTTATGAAAGATTTAATAAGCTTCCTGATGAACCATTTACATTAGCTGTTACATTTATAAATCATTATCAATTTTCACAATAACCACTGTTTCATGACTTATGTAATTGTCTAACAGTATTCCTAAAATGTTTGAAATAAGAAACCTGTATAAAGAGGGTATGCTGCTGCTGCTAAGTCGCTTCAGTCGTGTCCGACTCTGTCCAACCCCATAGACAGCACCCCACCAGGCTCCCCTGTCCCTGGGAGAGTGTATACATGTATACAAAATAAAGTTTAGAGGAAAGTTCTTGCCTTCTTCTTCTGTGTTAGGACCTCAGAACAAAGCTTAAATGCACTTTTCTACCCTAAGAAGTGAGGACGCATTTCTTATGTAATATCTATCCATTGCCTGAATAAATTGTGATAGCTAAGTAATATGAAATATTACACAGTTTTATTTTTTAAAGTGAGTTTGGATCTATATTCAATACCCCACAGAAAATCCCATGTTATGTAAAGTGAGAAAAGAAACTTGTTGAATTTCTTCAGGAAAGAAAATTTGGGGTACAGCAAAGAAAAATGAAAGCATAGGCCAAAAAAGGATCCAGCATAATACAGAATCTGTAATATTATAATCCTAATTTTAAAAAATAACCAAAAATTACCTTCATGTATATATATGAATATATGTTTTATATACATACATAAATATATATATAAAGATATGCATATGTATGTGTCTATAAAGATATATATATGCATATATATCTCAGTATGGATAACAAAAAGGAATGAAAAAAACATTTATTCTAGGCTATTGAAAGTGAAAGTCACTCAGTCGTGTCCAACTCTTTGAGACCCCATGGACTATACAGTCCATGGAATTCTGTAAACCAGAATACTGGAGTGGGTAGCCTTTCCCTTCTCCAGGGGATCTTGCCAACCCAGAGATCGAACCCAGGTCTCTCGCACTGTAGGCAGATTCTTTACCAGCTGAGCCACAAGGGAAGCCCATTAACAGTAGGAGAGAGGGGATATCATAAAAGTTTTCTTTATACATCTTTATATTATTTAGTTATCATGATCATAAATTATCCTTACAAATAACAACAGAAGAAATAAAAGTAAAAAAGGAAAATGAAGGGGGAAGGGAGCATAAATGATGCCAAAAGATTTTTTTCAAAGTTTCAAATGCAAATAATTTATTTCCAGTAGCCTATATTTGCCCTTATTTTAGTATTTTCTTCCTTCAGTTAATTCTTTCCACCTTGAATTTGTCCAAGATTATTTCTTATAAATTACATTTATCTAATTCAACTACCAGTTCTCAGTTTTATAAAAAGGATTTACACATATTCAGGAATAATCTAGCATTAAATAATGCTGTATAAAAAGGAAGAACACCAAAGATCAAATTGCCAACATCTGTTGGATCATCAAAAAAGCAAGAGAGTTCCAGAAAAACATCTACTCCTGCTTTATTGACTGTGACAAAGCCTTTGACTGTGTGGATCATAATAAACTGTGGAAAGTTCTGAAAGAGATGGGAATACCAGACCACCTGACTTGCCTCTTGAGAAACCTATATGCAGGTCAGGAAGCAACAGTTAGAACTGGACATGGAACAACAGACTGGTTCCAAATAGGAAAAAGGTGTATGTCAAGGCTGTATATTCTCACCCTGCTTATTTAACTTATACACAGAGTACATCATGAAAAACGCTGGGCTAGAGGAAGCACAAGCTGGAATCAAGATTGCCAGGAGAAATATCAATAACCTCAGATATGCAAAAGACACCATCCTTATGGCAGAAAGTGAAGAACTAAAGAGCCTCTTGATGAAAGTGAAAGAGAGTAAAAAGTTGGCTTAAAACTCAACATTCAGAAAACTAAGATCGTGGCATCTGGTTCCATCACTTCATGGGAAATAGATGGGGAAACAGTGGCTGACTTTATTTTTGGGGGCTCCAAAATCACTGCAGATGGTGACTGCAGCCATGAAATTAAAAGACGCTTACTCCTTGGAATGGAGAAGGCAATGGCACCCCACTCCCGTACTCTTGCCTGGAAAATCCCATGGACGGAGGAGCCTGGTAGGCTGCAGTCCATGGGGTCGCTAAGAGTCAGGCACGACTGAGCGACTTCACTTTCACTTTTCACTTTCATGCATTGGAGAAGGAAATGGCAACCCAGCCCAGTGTTCTTGCCTGGAGAATCCCAGAGACAGTGGGCCCCCATCTATGCAGTTGCACAGACTCGGACACAACTAAAGCGACTTAGCAGCAGCAGCACTCCTTGGAAGGAAAGTTATGACCAATTTAGACAGCATATTAAAAAGCAGAGACATTACTTTGTCAACCAAGTTCCACCTAGTCAAGGCTATGGTTTTTCCAATAGTCATGTATGGATGTGAGAGTTGGACTATAAAGAATGCTGAGAGCCAAAAAATTGGTGCTTTTGAACTGTGGTATTGGAGAAGACTCTTGAGTCCCTTGGACTGTAAGGAGATCCAACCAGTCCATCCTAAACGAGATCATTCCCGGGTCTTCATTGGAAGGACTGATGCTAAAGCTGAAACTCCAATACTTTGGCCACCTGATGTGAAGAGCTGACTCATTTGAAAAGACCCTGATGCTGGGAAAGATTGAGGGCAGGAGGAGAAAGGATGACAGGATGAGATGGTTTGATGGCATCACCAACTCAATGGACATGAGTTTGAGTGAACTCCAGGAGTTGGTGATGGACAGGGAAGCCTGGCGTGCTGCGGTTCATGGGGTCACAGAGTCGGACACAACTGAGTGACTGGACTGAACTTAACTGAAGTTGTAAGCAATCAGTTTACATGTTTCTAATGTGAGAGAGTGGAGAAGGCAGTGGCATCCCAGTCTAGTACTCTTGCCTGAAAAATCCCATGGATGGAGGAGCCTGGTGGGCTGCAGTCCATGGGGTCGCTAAGAGTTGGACACGACTGAGCGACTTCACTTTCACTTTTCACTTTCATGCATTGGAGAAGGAAATGGCAACCCACTCCAGTGTTCTTGCCTGGAGAATCCCAGGGACAGGGGAGCCTGGCGGGTTCCCGTCTATGGGGTTGCACAGAGTTGGACATGACTGAAGTGATTTAGCAGCAGCAGCAGCAATGTGAGAGAGAGAGAGAAAAAAAAAAAAAAAACTTGAAAAATGAATCAGGGGCCATAGGACTTTGATTTCAATACATTCATCTTTAATTTGCCGGTGCCTTCAGATCAATCCTTATAGGTATATATTAAGCTGTTGAGATTTATCAGGGCTTCCCAAGTGGTGCTGGTGGTAAAGAATCTGCCTGCCAATGTAGGAGATGCAAGAGAGGCATGTTTGATCCCTGGGTTGGGAAGATCCCTTGGAGAGGGAGATGGCAACCCATTCCAGTATTCTTGCCTGGAAAATTCCAAGGACAGACAAGGTGCTGAGATATATCAAGTAAAATCACTTTCCAAAGTTCAACTAAGTATGTATAAATGTGTCCACTAGTGAAAACATCAAATAACATTTGGAGAGGACTGTAGAGATAGGTGAGTACTGCCTTAAGTACCATAGCTTAAAAGGGTGTTCTTTGGGAGACTGACCTTGAGAATTGGAATAAAATGATATAAGGACAAAGATGCCCACAACTTTCAGTACCCTACTGTTAAACACCTCTTTTGTCTTTAGGCAGGATCAAGCATAATTCTGACTCCACGGTCTGCTCTGGAAGCCTGAGGTTATGGGGTGCTGGGAAGGGCAGGAAAAGCAAACTTAGTTGCAGGCTGTCTAATGACAATGAACTTGGGCCAAAGTACTCAGGACACCTGAGAGGAAATACCTGCTTCTTCCCTGGCTTAATTCTTGCCTGCTGAGTAGAATATACAAGACAATGTGAATATGTAACTTCATGATTTTGATCAAAGTCAGAGGAGCAATTACAGATAAGCATCTCTAGGAGCTCTCTACAACTTCAACGTGACTCTTTTTATAACTCAAATTCCTCCCTTCATGACCTCCTTCTTCAGGAAACAAATCTTCCCAAACTCATCCCAAGAACTTTCTTCGTGGTGAGCTAACTAGATCACATGTGCATGCTATCACTCAGTCATGTCCAACTCTGCAACCCCATGGACTATAGCCACCAGACTCCCGTCCATGATATTTTTCTGACAAGAATACTAGAGTGAGTTACCATTTCCTCCGCCAGGGGATCTTCCCGACTCAGGGATCAAACCCTTGTCTCTTGAATCTCCTGCACTGGCTGGCAGATTCTTTACCACTCACCACCTGGGAAGCTCAAGTCACATGTAACTCTGCCTTCAATTACTGCTTATGATATTTGCATATGGTTTTATGTATTGGAATCCTATTACCAAAAAGAACCAAGAAAATTGGAGACAAGGAAAGCACAGACAGATTTTTAACTCCACTTGGTCAGATTTCTATCAGGTAAATAAGTCCAGAGCTCTGCCTAGTTTCTCAATCTGATGTTAATAATATACCCTTTATTACAGTTCCTTACTCTGATTTATGTTAAGATGTTAATTATCCCATCTTCATTAGGTGACAGACATCCTCTTAATTAGGCCCAATTACTGTGTTGAAAAGCATAGTTTTGACTACTGATAACTCTGAGATAACTCAAATTATTTCATTGTTCTGTCTTCCCCACTTTGTAAGGTTCCCATCATTCCTTTACAGAACTGTATGATTTTGTTGTTTTGGATCACAACTTCAACTCCCAGCTGCAGTAGGAGGAGACTTCTCATACTCCTCAAAAGAGATCAGATTTCAATCACTTATCTCTGATCATTGGGTTTCATCTTGCCCTAATTCCACTTCAAGACCAGTCCCTGTAAAGTGTTCAGTTCCAGACAACTCAGGACATGTCTCAGGGGATCCAGGAAACATCCCACAGCCCTATCAACCTCCCTCCTATGTAGGTCAACACTGGTTACCTAAGAAGTGCTTAATGGGGATCACTCTGAATGCCCAAGGTTGAGTTACAAAACCCACAGAAAGAACCATTACACCACTCAATACATAACTATTATGAAAGTTACTTGGGATAAATATGGTGGCCTGTTCTATGCTCCATTTAGACATTAAAATAAGCTCTTCCATCTGATGAGCAAGACCTACATTCTTAACTCCCACTCCCATCTAATGCCACAAGCTGGAAAGTGCTGGCTAATTTACTTCTTGGTGAGGAGACGCTGGCTTGAGTTTTTGCTTCAACTTTTCACTGACAGCAAACATCATCTTGAGCTCTTTCTCTGCTGGGCAAAGGGTGTCATTGGTTTTGATTTCCTGCCGCATGATTGTGTCATTTTCCAAGAAAATGTGTGAATATTCACACTGACAAACAAATTCGGGTGTGCGTAAAATCCTTACTGATGGGTGGTTCATACTTTCCTCACCTCTGCAAATGGGGGCTGTCAAAAACAAATTAAGTAATTACAGAGTGTTGCTGCAGCTGTGTGTATCCTTCATTACATTATACGACTGTGGTTAAGGGATGACTCTCTCCTGCCTAGTTTCTAAAATATTTATAATGGAAGGTGGGTTGTCAGGGCACATTCCACTGTTGCCAGAAAAAACAAAAAGCAAATGAAAATGACGTCGATGGCATGGCATGGCTGTGTGTGTGTCTGTCTGTCTGTCTGTGTGCATCTACAGTGAATTTTCTGCTATGCTATAAAAGTTACTCTACTTACCTATTTCTTCTAATTTATATAAAGATGTTCTATTTCCATAAAAATAGAATAAATTGTCAATTGTCAAAAGACTCAATAAATAAAATATACTTAGTACAAACAGTAGGATTAATTAACCCAAATTTATCATTTCTTTTAAAAATAAGCTATCTCCACTGAAAAATAATATATAATTATAACAAATATTTATCCAAGAAAATAGCACCTTTAAGACCTAATAATCTTTCAAGATGAGAGGTTGATTTACTTTCTGTGGTTTGAAATATATAAGGGGAGAATAAAAGGTAAAAAGAGATGAAAAATGGTTGATTATTCTAGAATGTCTTGCTTTAAAACTCCTACATTAACGTTTGGACATGGATATCCTCAAAATTCTTAATTTCAGCATTCTAAACTAATAATGAGAGAAGAAAACTTATCATTTAATAATCTATGTCTACTATCTTAGAGAAAGTTCTCTATCTCTTGGTGGGCAGTTTTCAACAAACTGGATTTTCACAATTGTAAGAATTCTTGCACTTAATGTAAATACAAGACAAAAGGCATCTATATAAAAGAGAAGTTGTTCTACAAGTATTGTGAATTAAATTTATACCAAATTTGTAAGATAATACAGGTTATTTTAAAATATATCACACAAAGAATGTTAGAGTTTCAGTTAGAAGCAACAAAAAAAGGTCAAAAGTAAAAGGCAACAAAGAAATGTAAGCATAAGCCAAGAAATGGACCATAACCAAATGAATAAAATGTAGCAAAAAACATAAAAAAATAAGCATAACCACTCTAGAAAAAATAGAAAATCTCCACTGTGCCAAATAAATAGAAACCAAGGATTGTTCTACAAGTATTGTGAATTTTATTTATACCAAATTTGTAAGATAATACAGGTTATTTTAAAATATATCACACAAAGAATGTTAGAGTTTCAGTTAGAAGCAACAAAAAAAGGTCAAAAGTAAAAGGCAACAAAGAAATGTAAGCATAAGCCAAGAAATGGACCATAACCAAATGAATAAAATGTAGCAAAAAACATAAAAAAATAAGCATAACCACTCTAGAAAAAATAGAAAATCTCCACTGTGCCAAATAAATAGAAACCAAGGCCAGAGGAGAGAAAGGACTCAACAGCATCTTCAACATCAATCACAGACAACAGAGGCTCAGGATTAATGTTTCTATGGGGACCAGAGATAGAATGTCTTCACGGGGCAAGACCTGTAGTTGGACTTCCCAGGTAAGGCATGGAGCCTTGAAGAACTACCTCCTCCATGAAGAGACTAAGTTAACTCCTTCCCCTTGACTGTAAAAGCAGTTCAAAAGATTGCCACCTCTCCAGGGCCTTGAGTAAAAAACAAATCAACTGTGAAAAATCAAAATGCAAGGTACCCATTAACACAGATGTAGAGTTTATGTGTGTAACACCCACAGGATTAAGGCACCACAAACCATGCAGTTGATACTGACATAAAAATTGTTGCTATAAAAAGCACTTTCTGCATCCTAAAACATGTGAAACTATTCTTTGGGAATACCTTAAAAATAAGGATTTAAGAAAATTCCAGGAAAGTGGGGGTGGAATGGAGGTGGGGAAGTTACCCTAGCTGAAAATAATTTATAAGTTCAGTGAGAAATCAAGACACAATAGAAGAGATTAAGAAAATGCAGTCAATAGGGAAATTAAGCACTCCCAAAATATGGATTATATACAGTATGAAAGGTACTACAAGGAAGTATAATAAGATACTTAAAGGAGACAATGAAGGATCAAAAACCATAAGGAAAAGATTAGAAACAGAAAATGAATAGGCCAACTTAAAGAAAAAATATATATATGTGACCTAAAACATCTAGAAAAGAAGGGCAAGCTCTTTGAAGTTAAAAACAAATAAAAATATCCACACCCAGATATGTTATAGAAAACTTTCCAAATTTCAATTATAAAGGAATAAGAAAGTAAAGACAAGTTATCTATAAATAAATGGTGATTAGAATGACAGTAGACTTCTTATTAGCAAAGATGATTCCAGAAGGCAATGAGATATCTTGAAGCAATGAGGGAAAATAACCCAAGCAGAGGATACACGTGGCTTCCCTGGTGGCTCAGTGGTAACGAATCTGCCTGCAGTGAAGGAGATGCAGGTTCAATCCCTGGGTGGGAAGATCTCCTGGAGGAAGGCATGGCTACCCACTCCAGTTTTCTTGCCTGGAGAATCCTCTCTCCAGAGGAGCCTGGCCAGCTATAGCCCATAGGGTCACACAGAGTCGAACACAACTGAAGCGACTAAGCAGCAGCAGCAGCAGCAGAGGATACACAGAGCTAAACAATATAGAAGTGATGGTGAAATGAAAACATTTTTAGATTTTTAAATTGAAAAAGTTTACTGCCCACAATTTTTCTGAGAAATGACTATTAGATTGAACCACATGAAATGTCTGATATTCAGTCATTTTTGATGCACAAAAATAACAATTTCTTATGATTCAAACTAAAAGACATGTGCTTCAAGGAGAAGAAAAGTGAAGCATTGATGAGTAGTTATTGGTAAATCTAAATAAACATTGACTAATAAAGGGTGACTCAGTGCAAAGAATATATCTGCAGTGCAGGAGACTCAAATTCCATCCTTGGGTTGGCAAGATCCCCTGGAGAAGGAAATGGCAACCCACTTCACCACTCTTGCCTGGAAAATCCCAAGGACAGAGGAAACTGGTGGGCTACAGTCCATGGGGTCGCAAAAGAGTTGCACAGGACTTAGTTACTAAACAATAATAAATAAAAATTATCAGTGTATAGCAAAATGAATACAGTATTGTAAAGCAAAACAAACTAAAAAATAAAAATTAATTTAAAAAATAATGATAAAATAACCATGGAAGTTGGAATGAGAGGAGAAAGCTAATATGTATCTCAGAGTATGAGCATAAAGCTACTAATTAATATTAAATCATATTAAGTCATGTGTTGATGTTAAGATGTTTTAAGATTGACTCTTTAAAGGTCAGAAATAAAACAGAGAACTTCCAAATTGGTAGTTGGAATGGAGGATAGGAATAAAGAAAACTCAGTCTTTCCAAGATAAGTTAGGAAAAGAAAGTGGAGTCACTCAGTCGTGTCCAACTCTTTGCGACCTTTTGTGACTATAGCCCACCAGGCTTCTCTGTCCATGGGGATTCTCCAGGCAAGAATACTTGAGTGGGTTGCCATTTCCTTCTCCAGAGAATCTTCCCAACCCATGGATCGAACCTGGTCCCCCACATTGCAGGCAGACTCTTTACCCTCTGAGCCACCAGGAAAGCCCCAAGTTAGGAAAGCAGAAAGCGAAAGCAAAAAATAAAAGCCATGAGATATAGACACATAAGCCCAATGTTCTAGTAATCAAAGCAACTGTGTAATGAAACAAATAATCCTATAAAGGAGAAGATTCCCAGACAAGATTTTAAAGAACAGACCAGCAAAACCCAGCCATGTGCTTTATATAAACATATCTACAATGGCTCAAAAATGTCAAGAATAGATTAATAAGAGGATGAAGGAAGATACACCAACAAATACTTAGAAAGAAGAGGAAGATGAGGATGAGGAAGAAGAGGAGGAGAGGAGAAGGAAAGAGAAGGAAGAGCAAACAGGTAAAGGGAAAGAACGGAGAGAAGAGAAGGAGAGAAGGTGGAAAGGAGAGGGGACGAGGGCAGGAAGAAACCAGGATAGCAATATTAGACAGAGACTAACATCAAAAAAGACATGATTTCGCAGGAAGTCTTTGAAAGTGAAAGTGTTAGTCTCTCGGTCGTGACTCGTTGCAACCCCATGGACTGTAGCTCACCAGGCGTCTGTATCCATGGAACTCTCCAGGCAAGAATATGAGTGGTTGCCATTCCTTTCTCCAAAGAAAGTCTTTATGTAATGATAAAAATACACCCAAAAACTAAACTTGCTTTAAATTTGTATCCACCTAATCCAGTAGTCACAAAACATGTTAAATAAATATTAAATCTTGAAGAAATACTGACTGAAATTAAGACCACATTTGATTTCTTCTGTTTACAAAAATATTTTCCACTATCAATTAGTTTTAATTATGTATTAGCCTGTTCACTGAAAAAGATGTTGGTGACAATTATGTCCTCAACTAGAAATTAATGGTGAACAAACCAAAGTGCCTGTCCTCATGGAGCTTAAATTCCAGTGAGCAGAAACATTTATTTAAAAGTAAAATTTGAAAACATATGGCTCACATGTGAGAAATTATATCTAAAATAATACAGTTCAGTTTAGTTCAGTTGCGCAGTCGTGTCCGACTCTTTGCGACCCCATGAATCGCAGTACGCCAGGCCTCCCTGTCCATCACCAACTCCTGGAGTTCACTCAGACTCACGTCCATTGAGTCTGTGATGCCATCCAGCCATCTCATCCTCGGTCGTCCCTTTCTCCTCCTGCCCCCAATCCCTCCCAGCATCAGGGTCTTTTCCAATGAGTCAACTCTTCGCATAAGGTGCCCAAAGTACTGGAGCTTCAGTTTTAGCATCATTCCTTCCAAAGAAATCCCAGGGTTGATCTCCTTCAGAATGGACTGGTTGGATCTCCTTGCAGTCCAAGGGACTCTCAAGAGTCTTCTCCAACACCACAGTTCAAAAGCATCAATTCTTCTGCGCTCAGCCTTCTTCACAGTCCAACTCTCACATCCATACATGACCACAGGAAAAACCATAGCCTTGACTAGACGGACCTTAGTCGGCAAAGTAATGTCTCTGCTTTTGAATATACTATCTAGGTTGGTCATAACTTTTCTTCCAAGGAGTAAGCGCCTTTTAATTTCATGGCTGCAGTCACCATCTGCAGTGATTTTGGAGCCCAAAAAAACAAAGTCTGACACTGTTTCTACTGTTTCCCCATCTATTTCCCATGAAGTGATGGGGCCAGATGCCATGATCTTCGTTTTCTGAATGTTGAGCTTTAAGCCAACTTTTCCACTCTCCTCTTTCACTTTCAACAAGAGGCTTTTTAGCTCCTCCTCACTTTCTGCCATAAGGGTGGTGTCATCTGCATATCTGAGATTATTGATATTTCTCCCAGCAATCTTGATTCCAGCTTGTGTTTCTTCCAGTCCAGCATTTCTCATGATGTACTCTGCATATAAGTTAAATAAGCAGGGTGACAATATACAGCCTTGACGTACTCCTTTTCCTATTTGGAACCAGTCTGTTGTTCCATGTCCAGTTCTAACTGTTGCTTCCTGACCTGCATACAGATTTCTCAAGAGGCAGGTCAGGTGGTCTGGTATTCCCATCTCTTTCAGAATTTTCCACAGTTTACTGTGATCCACACAGTCAAAGGCTTTGGCATAGTCAATAAAGCAGAAATAGATGTTTTTCTGGAACTCTCTTGCTTTTTCCATGATCCAGCGGATGTTGGCAATTTGATCTCTGGTTCCTCTGCCTTTTCTAAAACCAGCTTGAACATCAGGGAGTTCACGGTTCACGTATTGCTGAAGTCTGGCTTGGAGAATTTTGAGCATACTTTACTAGCATGTGAGATGAGTGCAATTGTTCGGTAGTTGGAGCATTCTTTGGCATTGCCTTTCTTTGGAATTGGGATGAAAACTGACCTTTTCCAGTCTTGTGGCCACTGCTGAGTTTTCCAGATTTGCTGGCAAATTGAGTGCAGCACTTTCACAGCATCATCTTTCAGGATTTGAAACAGCTCAACGGGAATTCCATCACCTCCACTAGCTTTGTTATGTATAAAATAATACATAGTGCTCAAATTACTTATTCAGTCATATTGCCCAATGTCTGAATGGTTCTCTGATAATAAATTGGATATCGTTAAGAGCTTTGTTAATGTTTTAAGAGCTTCACTTTGTTCAATGAGTTTCATATGTTTGTTCACATATTTGCTTCTCACTTTTATTGAACATGTTTACAAAGATGATACCCCACAAGATAAAACAGTAAAAGATGGTAAGAATTATCTAATGTTAAATATAGAAGCCATTTTTAAAAATAAGATATTACTGCCAAACTGTGTTTGTAGCCAAACAATAATGGTTATAAAAATAATTGTTGTTGTTCAGTCACTCAGTCATGTCCAACTCTGCGACCACATGGACTGCAACACGCCAGGCTTCTTTATCCTTCACTTCTCCCAGAACTTGCTCAGACTCATGTCCATGGAGTCAATGAGGCTATCCAACCATCTCATCCTCTGTTGTCCCCTTCTCCTCCTGCCTTCAACCTTTCCCAGCATCAGGGTCTTTTCCAATGAGTCAGCTCTTTGCATCAGGTGTCCAAAGTATTGGAGCTTCAACATCAGTCCTTCCAATGAATGTTCAGGGTTGATTTCCTTTAGGATGGACTGGTTTGATCTCCTTGCAGTCCAAGGGACTCTCAAGAGTCTTCTACAACACCACAGTTTGAAAGCATCAATTCTTTGGCTTTCAGCCTTCTTTATGGTCCACCTAGTCGTGACTCGTTGCAACCCCATGGACTGTAGCTCACCAGGCTTCTCTATCCATGGAACTCTCCAGGCAAGAATATGAGAGTGGTTGCCATTCCTTTCTCCAAAGAAAGTCTTTATGTAATGATAAAAATACACCCAAAAAATACACTTGCTTTAAATTTGTATCCACCTAACCCAGTAGTCACAAAACATGTTAAATAAATATTAATAGTCTTGAAGAAATACTGACTGAAATTAAGACCACATTTGATTTCTTCTTTTACAAAAATATTTTCCACTATCAATTAGTTTTAATTATGTATTAGCTTGTTCACTGAAAAAGATGTTGGTGACAATTATGTCCTCAACTAGAAATTAATGGTGAACAAAACAAAGTCCCTGTCCTCATGGAGCTTAAATTCCAGTGAGCAGAAACATTTATTTAAAAGTAAAATTTGAAAACATATGGCTCACATGTGAGAAATTATATCTAAAATAATACATAGTGCTCAAATTACTTATTCAGTCATATTGCCTAATGTCTAAACGGTTCTCTGATAATAAATTGGATATCGTTAAGAGCTTTGTTAATGTTTTAAGAGCTTCACTTTGTTCAATGAGTTTCATATGTTTGTTCACATATTTGCTTCTCACTTTTATTGAACATGTTTACAAAGATGATACCCCACAAGATAAAACAGTAAAAGATGGTAAGAATTATCTAATGTTAAATATAGAAGCCATTTTTAAAAATAAGATATTACTGCCAAACTGTGTTTGTAGCCAAACAATAATGGTTATAAAAATAATTGTTGTTGTTCAGTCACTCAGTCATGTCCAACTCTTTGCGACCACATGGACTGCAACACGCCAGGCTTCTCTATCCTTCACCTCTCCCAGAACTTGCTCAGACTCATGTCCATGGAGTCAGTGAGGCTATCCAACCATCTCATCCTCTGTTGTCCCCTTCTCCTCCTGCCTTCAACTTTTCCCAGCATCAGGGTCTTTTCCAATGAGTCAGCTCTTTGCATCAGGTGTCCAAAGTATTGGAGTTTCAGCTTCAACATCAGTCCTTCCAATGAATGTTCAGGGTTGATTTCCTTTAGGATGGACTGATTTGATCTCCTTGCAGTCCAAGGGACTCTCAAGAGTCTTCTACAACACCACAGTTTGAAAGCTTTCAGCCTTCTTTATGGTCCACTTTTCACATCCATATATAACTACTGGAAAAATCATAGCTTTGACTATATGGACCTTTGTTGGCAAAGAAATATCTCTGCTTTTTAATATACTGTCTAGATTGTCATAGCTTTTCTACCAAGGAGCAAGTGTCTTTTAATTTTATGGCTGCAGTCACCACCTGCATTGATGTTAGAGCCAAAAAAAGTCTGTCACTGTTTCCATTGTTTTCTTAATTACCAACTTGTTACATGAGAAATGTACCTAAAATCCACTACAGTTACATGATTTAGGAAGTATAAATAGCAACACAGCACTGTAGGATACTTTCATCATTTGCTTTACTCTCCTAATATAAAAAGCATAGATCCATTTACAGTTCTTCTTTGTACATATGTGTGTGTTTCCATTGAATCATATATTAAGATGATATAATAATGTAAATACTTAAATCTTCATGAAGCATATCTATTTTCATTAACTGCCAAAGTATTCCAAAAGAACAAATTACAGCATAAGTTTTTTAGATATGGTCAAAACATAGTTGGCATAAGCTACCAAAAGAAATGTAGTCAAGTAGCAAGGGATATTTAATTTACATCCTGAAATATTTACAGAAACTATCAAATATTGATGATGATTGATAAAATGACACAAATAACCTCTGCTATAAATAACATGCATAGTTTTAGCTAGTATAAACACAGTTGTAACAATTAGAATGAAAAAAACTCCTGAGATTACATCTGGTTCCCCAAAAATCAACTTGATATGAAAAAAAAGAAGTTTCCATATGCTTAGAAAGCTTAACTAGAATAGAAATGAACATTTCAAATTAACCTAGTATTTATGGAGCCTCATTTCTCTGTACATGCATGCTAAGTCACTTCAGTTGTGTTTGACTCTTTGCTATCCTATGGACTGTAGCCTGCCAGGCTCCTCTGTCCATGGGATTTTCCAGGCAAGAATATTGTAATGGGTTGCTGTGCCCTCCTCCAGGGGATCTTCCCGACCCAGGGATCAAACCTGTGTCTCTTACATCTCTTGCAATGGCAAGCTGATTCTTTACCATCTGGGAAGCCCCTATTTTTCTGTATGAATAGTTATTTGTGATCTCTGCATTAGTGATCATTTCTAAAAGTTAGTTTTCCTCATCACCATTAATGAGGTCAAGTAATTGAGAGCTAAATCCGAGAATCTCTGTCCACAGATGATCCCGCATTTGATTGGAAGAAGCTTTCCTTGGATTTAATTTTCTGATCATCGTGCATTGAAATGAGTCACGATGCTTTTGCCTATTTTATCCAGCCAGATCCACCCAGAATCTCTATGTGTGAGTTACTTAATTTGTTCCAATTCTGGGGAAGAGGGAAATGCCAGATCTGCCATTACCTGAAGTTTCTGGTGCATTCCTAGAGCCACTGAGTTTTTTTGTGTGTGTGTCTTCTAGGAGGAAAGTGGTGCAAAGAGAGAGGTGGGTTAAGCCCAAGTTCTGCCAAGGTGAAGAATGTGACAGAAGACCCTGCATAAAGTTGAGGCCCCACAGGGTATCACCTACCTAGTGAGACTGAAAAAGAGCTAAACTCCACCACACAGGAAGAGGACAGCATGTAAACCTGCCCACCCCATCTCTGAAGCGAAGGAAAGGGAGAGAAGGGAAAACTCTCCTTGGAGTGAGACTCATTAGGTGGTCCTCAGTGGGGTTTGCAGTACTAATTCTTAGTGCTTTAGACAGTCCAAAGAATCTTAAGTGGAGGAGTCAGCTTAAAGTAGCTGCAGAAGGAATTACTAGTGAGATTGCCATCTTTCTAAATTCCATATATATGTGTAAGTATACTGTATTGGTGTTTTTCTTTCTGGGTTACTTCACTCTGTATAATCGGCTCCAGCTTCATCCACCTCATTAGAACTGATTCAAATGTATTCTTTTTAATGGCTGAGTAATACTCCATTGTGTATATGTACCACAGCTTTCTTATCCATTCATCTGCTGAAGGACATCTAGGTTGCTTCCATGTCCTGGCTATTATAAATAGTGCTGCAATGAACATTGAGGTACATGTGTCACTTTCAATTCTGGTTTCCTTGGTGTGTATGCCCAGCAGTGGGATNTCGAGATGAAAATAATTTTTAAAAACAGCCACAGAAGGTAGATAGATCTACAGAGAATTGGCATTAGGGTTGATGACTAACTTTTGATATCCAGCCACCCGAAGTTAGAATAAAAGCCACTGAAAGAAAGAAAATAACCAGCAAACTGGAACTCTATTTCCAGTAAATATCCTTTTCAAATAATAATGGTAGAATCTAGGTAAATATATGGGTATTCACTACAACACTCTTTCAACTTTGCTGTATGCTTGAAAATCTTCATAATAAAATGCTAGAAAAATACTTTTCAAGAATGAGGTACAATAAAGACATTTTCAGATAACTGAAACATTATAAGGACTATACTTCAGACAAGAGAATCATCTAACATCAAAAGGATTTAATGTAAAAACAAATGGTGAGCAGAGATATTGTAGTAGTAAATAGGCAAGTAAATTTTTTAAAATTCTCTGTCTAAACAAATGATAATACTCTGGTTTGTGGCAGAAAACATTCCAGTGATAAAATACAACTGCAGTGGTATATAAAGGCGAAGGAGAATGGAATTTAAGCATTCTGAGGTCTCTTTCATCGGAGAACAATAAGAATACTGATTAACTTAAACTTTGATAAGCATATACATTAAAGTAGCTTTGATAGTGACATAAACATAGAGAAGACATAACTTGCAAACAAAAACAGAATTAGAAAAAAATTCAAAAACAAACATCCATGTCATTGCAGATGGATCATTCTTTCTTATGATTGAGTAACAGTCCATTGTATTCCATTCCAATATACATATACCATATTTTCTTTATTCATTCATTCAAATAACCAGATGATGGACGTTTAGGTTGCATCCATGTCTTAGCTGTTGTAAACAGTGCTGCAACGAACATTAGGATGCACATATCTATATCTTTACAAATTATGTTTCTCTCCAGATATATGCCCAAGAGTGGGATTGCAGGATCACATGGTGGCTCTAGTTTTACTTTTCAAGGAAACTGCCTACTGTTCTCCATAGTTGGTACCAATTTACTTTTCCACCCATAGTGTAGGAGGGTTTCTTTTCTCCACACCCTCTCCAGGATTTATTATTGGTAAACTTTTGGTGATGGCCATTCTGACCAGTGTGAGGTGATAACTGACTGTGGTTTTGATTTGCATTTCTCTAATAATTAGTGATGTTCAACATCTTTTCATGTGTCCTTTGGGCATCTGTATGTCTTCTTTGGAGAAACATCTGTTTAGATCTTCTGCCCATTTTCTGATTGGATTTTTTTTGTTTTTTGGACCTAGAGATTATCAAACGAAGTGAAGTAAGCCAAACAGAGAAAGACGAATATCATATGATATTGCTTATATGTGGAATACTAAAGGGGAATGGGGAAGGAATAAATTAGGAGTTTGGGATTAACATATACACACTACTATATGTAAAATAGATAACCACAAGGACTTGCTATATAGAACAGAGAACTATTCTCAATATTTTATAGTTACCTAGAAGAGAAAAGAATCTGAAAAAGAAACTATATATGTATATTTATATATGTACATGTATAACTGAACCACTTTGCTGTACACCTGAAACTAACACAACTTGTAGATCAACTATACTTCAATTTAAAAATTAAACAATAAAAATAAAACAACTAACTTGAAAGGATGTCAAGAAAGAATTTTTTTTAAAAAGGAAAGGAGGGAGAGTTAGGGAAAAAAGAGACAAAATAGTAAAGCTAAATGGACTAAATGAAAACAAAACTGAGTTTTTAAAAAAAAATCACAAGCCATGTTATATAGTTTGTAAGTGATGCACCTAAAATGAAAGGTTGGTAAGCCTGGAAAATATATATACTAAGCATACATACAACAAGCAAAAGCTAAAGTAACTATATAAACATCAGACAAAATAATAACTAAGGCAGTAAGAGTTCTATATCTCAGAGTAGAATGATGAATTTCCTTCACCGAACTGAAACTCCCAAGTCGACAGTAATGACTCTTCAGACATGTAACTTTGTTTTTAATCCTCACTCTCTACAACCCTCTGCCTTTATTTCCCTTTAACACAAGACATACCTGGAGTCCTCACAAAGTATGGTCCCTCATTCTAAGTTCTCTGTCCCAGTTCTTCCACCTCTGTTATAATAACCTTAACCTCTAATTTTCTGTCCTTCTTCAAACCTATTCCACTTCAGCAACTCTCAAAACTGAACTTTTCCAGGAATTTTTTTGGTGGTCCAGTGGTTAAGACTCGGGGCTTTCACTGCCAAGGCCTCGGTTCAATCCCTAATCAGAAAACTAAGATCCCACAAGTCATGTGGCATGGCCAAAAAAAGAGAAAAAAACAAGCAAACAAACACCTTAACTTTTCCATCACAATCCTGGTGCTGGGGATTAGACAGATTAGACAGACCCAGATCCCTTCTTGATCTCTGAGCCAACTGCAGTATTGAGTAAAACTGCTTTAAAGGATAAAGCTGCTTTCCAAATTCTTATATATTTAAGATATTTTCTGAATACAGTAGCCAAAGACATTTGTAATGATTTTGTCACTACAGCTATACTTTGAGAATAGCCAACAGTTAGTCTATCTCACAAAGCATGTCACATGAGAGTGATTAGTGATTAACCAAGCAGTAAACTGGAATTCTTGCAAGCATACTGACCTGAAACAAGTAGAGGGCAGATTCTGACCTGGTAGGAGAAAGAAATGGGAGAGGTTCAGTGGCTAAAGGTGATGGTGAGAAAGAACCAAGGAGAAGGAGAACAAAACAGCGTCTACTTACTTTTTAACCTGGATCAACTCTGAAAATGTTAACATATTATTGGAGTTGAACATTTACCAAAACCTGTCAAAAGGGAAGAAGAAAATAAGTTGATCCCCAAAAGTACAAATCCCTTTTCTCTAATGGGTAGAGGACAGAATTACTGATTAGTATTGAATTTCCATATTTTTTTCTCTGAAATACTTTTAGCCAAATGAGAAAGGTCTTAACTCTCATGTAGAAGACCAAGATCCTAGGTCAAAAGACTTCTTTTCAGCCACAAGGATTAATTCACCTTCTAGCTGGATGCAGAGAGACAGCATAAACCAGAAAAAAAGAAAGCTAAGTTAAAAAGAGAGATTGAAACACCTGCTCAAGAAATACAAGAGATATCACAAGACAAAAAGTGAATGTCAAAAGCATAAGATCCCCAATAAATGCTAAAAAAGATGGACTGATAATATTATTACTGCATTCATTTCCATGCTGAAAGATAAGCAAAGGGAAAGAAAAGACCTCACATGAACCCCTCTGAATAAGTACCTGGAAACTGGGAGAATCTGATGGAGAAAGAATGAGCAAAATGTTGCATAAACAGACAGCTTCAGAAGGGGGTGAGCTGGCAAGCGGAGGGTGGGGCTGCCTCATTTGCTCAGCCCACCGCCCTGTTGCTAGGGGAGAATGACACTGTGGGAGTGAGTCAGGCAAGAAAGCAGAGAACAGGAGGCGTCCTATCTCTGCTAAGTCAGCTGTGGAGATAAAGTAGCACAGACACTGGAGACTCACGGAATGGAAGCTGATGAGCCAGAGGGGAAGAATGCATCCCAGCTCCCAGGCAGCAGCCACATCAAAGATTTCAAGGATTAGCAAAAATGCCCAACCCCTTACGCAAGCAATCCTGGATACCCAGAATCTAATCTGGTTGATGAGTTTAATCAGGCCAGTTTTTTGTGGACTTGGTACAAAATGCTCAAATGACTTTTCACCAGGGAAGCAAAACAGAAAAACAGTCTTCATAAAGCACCCTCCTCAGCATTCTCCAATGGTAATAAAACAGTTCTATATATCTGCTAATTCCTGAACATAAAATCGAGATCACCAAAGACCAAATCATAGTCCCAGGCTCCTTTCTCTCTAGATGAAATGAAGTCTTGTTTATCCAGGCTATTTGAGGAGTATCCAACCTATGCACTTATTTGCAATCCCAGAAATCAAAGGATAGGTACACTGCACCCTCTACTGGCTTTGCCACTGCAGTTCAGTTCAGTTCAGTTCAGTCACTCAGTCATCCCACTCTTTGCGACCCTGTGGACTGCAGCACACCAGGTTTCCCTGTCCATCACCAACTCCCGGACCCTGCTCAAACTCATGTCCATCGAGTCGGTGATGCCATCCAGCCATCTCATCCTCTGTCGTCCCCATCTCCTCCTGCCTTCAATCTTTCCCAGCATCAGGGTCTTTTCAAATGACTCAGTTCTTCGCATCAGGTGGCCAAAGTATTGGAGTTTCAGCTTCAACATCAATCCTTCTAATGAATATTCAGGATTGATTTTCTTTAGGATTGACTGGTTTGATCTCCTTGCAGTCCAAGGGACTCTCAAGAGTCTTCTCCAACACCACAGTTCAAAAACATCAATTCTTTGGTGCTCATCTTTCTATATAGTCCAACTCTCACATCCATACATGACTACTGGAAAAACCATAGTTTTGACTAGACAGACCTTTGTCAGCAAAGTTGGCAAAGCAATTGCACTTAAAGAGAAATTTAACCTCAACTCTCAGCCTTTAGCTAGATTCCTTTCTCCAGTGGCCAAGAAATCAAAGGATGAAGCAAGTTTAAGATTTATACAACATAAAATCTATAAATATACAAGATTTATACAAAATTTATCTAATTAAAGAGTTAACATAAAAATGTTCATACCCTTAAAAATAAACCCTATTCATGTATTTTTGCTGATATTTGCTGGAATTATTGAAGTTTTCTGCTGCTGATGACCCTGGAGAGTCAAGGACTAGAAAGTGAATTAAAGAAAGGAAAGTAATAATAGAGCCATTTCAGATGTTTCAAAGAAATGTTCCCACATATTTCTTATTATCTCTCTTCTCAATATTTGCAGAACTTTTGTCACCCTATTCTTCTATCACTGAAATGTACAGACACAAAAGTATCTACCTTCACTTTCTCTGAACTCCCAGAAAAGAGTTTAGAGTACAGATTTTAAGTAAAAGTGAAAATTTTGCAGTGTCCCTAATAATTGAAAATGAATAGGCTATCTCCCTCTTATCAATTACCTAGCAAATAGTCCAAGGTGACGCTTCAGAATGTATCATCTCTCTTCCAAGGTTGCAGTTACACCCCTAACTGATGTGTTCAACCAGATTCACTCATTTCGTCATCTGGCCAATATTTACTGAGCACCTATAACGTGTCAGGCAATGTTCTGGGTGCTACAGACAAACAGTAAGCAGATAGCCTCATCCCCTGTTTCACTGAAAAGACAGAAGACAGCTTAGAGAGTTCCCATTCATTCTCCTCACATTTCAGTGAGTTTGTACACCTCCACACCTACTAGATCAAACTCCAGCTCCTTAAAGTCTTCTTTGATCATCTCCACACAAACTCTGATTTTCCTGAAATGTCCTATTATTAAGCCACTACACATTTCCTATCTAGACATGTGTAAGTGTACAACTGTAGGTCAATAAATTAGCTGTTACTCGTGTCTGTTATTGTCTTGAATTAATATTTAAATATTTCATTGTCTCTGGACTTGACATATATCTGTGTTTTTTCCTAAACTAAATTAAAAGTTCTTTGAGGCAAGACATACATGACTTGACATGGAATTATATAAGAAATGTTAAAAGAATATAAAAATAAACCATATTTAACAACTCATGTGTTTTGAAAATAATAATATTACATTAAATACAATCCATCAGCAGCGTTCTATATACTGTGAAAACTAAGCTGGTTATTAATAAAAATTAGATTATTTTATGCTAAGATGTTACTTGTAATCCTCAGGGCAACTTCTAATAAAATAATGCATCAGTTCAGTTGAGTCGTTCAGTTGTGTCTGACTCTTTGCGACCCCATGAATCATAACACGCCAGGCCTCCCTGTCCATCACCAACTCCCGGAGTTCACTCAGACTCAAGTCCATCGAGTCAGTGATGCCATCCAGACATCTCATCCTCTGTCGTCCCCTTCTCCTCCTGCTTCCAATCCCTCCCAGCATCACAGTCTTTTCCAGTGAGTCAACTCTTCGTATGAGGTGGCCAAAGTATTGGAGTTTCAGCTTTAGCATCATTCCTTCCAAAGAAATCCAGGGCTGATCTCCTTCAGAATGGACTGGTTGGATCTCCTTACAGTCCAAGGACTCTCAAGAGTCTTCTCCAACACCACAGTTCAAAAGTATCAATTCTTCAGTGCTCAGCTTTCTTCACTTATTATTAGAGAAATACAAATCAAAACTACAATGAGATATCACCTCATACCAGTCAAAATGGCCATCATCAAAAAATCTACAAACAATAAATGCTGGAGAGGGTGTGGAGAAAAAGGAATGCTCTTGCACTGTTGGTAGGAATGTAAACTGATACAGCCATTATGGAAGATGGTATGGAGATTTCTCAAAAAACTAGGGAAAAAAACCACCATATGACCCAGCAATCCCACTCCTAGGCATATAACCTGAGGAAACCAAAATTGATAAAACACACGTATCCCATTGTTCATTGCAGCACTATTTACAATAGCTAGAACATGAAAGCAACTTAGATGTCCTTCCACAGATGAATGGATAAAGAAGTTGTGGTACTTATGCACAATGGAATATTATTCAGCCATAACAAGGAATGTATTTGAATCAGTTCTGATGAGGTGGATGAACCTAGAACCTATTATATTATATACAGTGAAGTGAGTCAGAAAGAAAAAGATAAATATTGTATTCTAACACACATATATGGAATCTAGAAAAATGGTACTGAAGAATTTATTTACAGGGCAGCAGTGGAGAAACAGACATAGAGAATAGACTTATAGACATGGGGAGAAGGGAGGAGAGGGTGAGATGTATGGAAAGGGTAACATGGAAATTTACATTACCATATGTAAAACAGATAGCCCACAAGAATTTGCTGTATGACTCAGAAAACACAAACAGGGGCTTTGTATCAACCTAGAGAGGTGGGATGGGGAGCGAGATGGGAGAAAGTTTCACAAGGGAAGGGGGATATGTGTATACCTATGGCTGATTCATGTTGAGGTTTGACAGAAAACAATAAAATTCTGTAAAGCAATTATCACCCAATAAAAATTTTAAATATTAAATAAATTTATTTTTTAATTTTCATTAATAATAAGAAGAAAAGTACTCTAGAATGAACTTAATAAAAGAAGTACAAAAATCATATACTGAAAACTACAGAACATCATTTAAAAACTTTAAAACACCTAAATTAATTGAAATACATCCTGAAGTCATGAATCAGAAGACTTACTATTATAAGGTGATAAAACTCCCCAAACTGATCTACAGGTTCAACACAATCCCTTTCATAATCTAGCTATCTTGTTTTGCAGAAATTGATGAACTGATAGTCCTAAGACTCAAATTGAAATGCAAGGGACCCAGAGCAGACAAAGTAACATTGGAAAAAAACAAAATTAAAGAACATATGTTGCCCAATTTCAAACTTACTACAAAGAATTCCCTGGTGGTCCTGTGGTTAGGATTCTGTGCTTTTACTGCAGGAAGCAGAGATACGTTAGCCAAAACAATGATATTTGGAACAAAGCTAAACATATAGATCAGTTGGATAAGTAAACCAATACATGTACTGTCTGGTTTCTATACCAGAAATAAACCTATATATCTATAGCCAACTGATTTTCAACAAGAATGCCAAGGCCATTCTTTCAGGAAAGAATAGCCCCTTCAACAAATGATCTCGGACAGCTAGATGTTCATGGGCAAAAGAATAAAGTTGGACCCCTACCACACACAATACACAAACATCAACTAAAAATGGATCAATGTCCTAAAGAGCTGAAACCTTAAAACTTTTAGAAGAAAATTGAGGGGGTTACAAAGAGTCGGACATGACTTAATGACTAAACAACAACAATAACAAAAATATTGACATATAGATGAAAACATTATGCTAAGTGAAAGAAACTAGGCATGAAATGTCACATATTGTACTTTTTAAAGATATTTTGGCTGTTCTGGGTCTCTTGATTTTCCATGACTCTTAAGATCATCAGCTTGGCCATTTCTGCAAATAGAATAGATTTCATAAACATGAAATCCATTTATTAAATAGGCAAATCTATAGAGATAGAAAGTAGATTACTGGTTGTCAGAGCTCAGCTTTCTTCATGGTCCAACTCTCACATCCATACATGATAATGCATAAAACATAGTAAAAGGGGAAGGGAGAAGGAAAAATGGCCACTGATGGGTGAAGGATTTCCTTCTAGGGTGATGAAAATGTTCTAAAATTATCTAGTGGTAATCAAGATTGCTGGGAGAAATATTAATAACCTCAGATATGCAGATGACACCACCCTTATGGCAGAAAGTGAAAAGGAACTAAAAAGCCTCTTGATGAAAGTGAAAGAGGAGAGTGAAAAAGTTGACCTAAAGCTCAACATTCAGAAAACAAAGATCATGGCATCTGGTCCCATCACTTCATGGGAAATAGATGGGGAAACAGTAGAAACAGTGTCAGACTATTTTTCTGGGCTCTAAAATCACTCTAGATGGTGACTGCAGCCGTGAAATTAAAAGATGCTTACTCCTTGGAAGGAAAGTTATGACCAACCTAGATAGCATATTCAAAAGCAGAGATATTACTTTGCCGACTAAGGTCCGTCTAGTCAAGGCTATGGTTTTTCCAGTAGTCATGTATGGAGGTGAGAGTTGGACTGTGAAGAAAGCTGAGCACTGAAGAATTGATGCTTTTGAACTGTGGTGTTGGAGAAGACTCGAGAGTCCCTTGGACTGCAAGGAGATCCAACCAGTCCATCCTAAAGAGATCAGTCCTGGGTATTCTTTGGAAGGAATGATGCTAAAGCTGAAACTCCAGTACTTTGGTCACCTCATACAAAGAGTTGACTCACTGGAAAAGACTCTGATGCTGGGAGGGATTGAGGGCAGGAGGAAAAGGGGATGACAGAAAATGAGATGGCTGGATGGCATCATTGACTGGATGGACATGAATTTGAGTGAACTCCAGGAGTTGCTAATGGACAAGGAGGCCTGGCATGCTGCAATTCATGGGATCGCAAAGAGTCGGACAGGACTGAGTGACTGAACTGAACTGAATGGTTGCAGAACTCTGTGAATGTGCTTAAAACCACTGAATTGCAGACTTTCAAAGAGGATTTTTATGGTGTATGTGAATTTTATGGTATATGAGTATATTGTGTATTTTAATAGAGCTGTCATTTTTTAAAAATCCAGTCCATCCCAGAAAATTGGGATATCATAGTTACTTCATTTTTCTTTCTAGCCCTTGGAATTTACAAAAGATGCCTTGTATATCGAAGTGCCAAAAATACATACATTTATGAGTGTTTATTATTTCACATTGTTCACGCAATCTCCATATATTAGTTGGAGTTTCTCAAGTGGTTCAAGCTACTTGAGGCAAAGTTCATGTCTTAGGTTTCATGAATATTCACCATAATCATTAGACATAATGATTATATTGGGGGCTTCCCAGATAGTTCAGTGGTAGACTCCGCCTGCTACACAGAAGACATGGGTTCAGTCCCTGAGTCAGGAAGATCCCCTGGAGAAGGAAATGTCAACCCACTCTAGTATTCTTATCTGGGAAATCCCATGGACAGAGCAGCCTGATGGGCTACATCTATGAGGTCACAAAAGAGTCAGATGCAACTTAGTGACTAAACAACAACCAATGATTACATTGAGCCTGGAAATACATAGAGTAGGTAGAAATGCTCAACATCTTGATCCACCTGTAATTCATGATTGTTCAGGAGGCTGTACTATCATGGGATGTACCAATCCCAAAGAAAGGCAATGCCAAAGAATGCTCAAACTACTGCACAGTTGCACTCATCTCACACACTAGTAAAGTAATGCTCAAAATTCTCTAAGCCAGGCTTCAGCAGTACATGAACCATGAAATTCTAGATGTTTAAGCTGGTTTTAGAAAAGGCAGAGGAGCCGGAGAGCAAACTGCCAACATGCATTGGATCATCAAAAAAAAACAAGAGAGTTCCAGAAAAACATCTATTTCTGCTTTATTGATTATGCCAAAACCTTTGACTGTATGGATCACCACAAACTGGAAAGTTCTGAAAAAGATGGGAATACCATACCACCTGACCTGCCTCTTGAGAAATCTGTATGCAGGTCAGGAAGCAACAATTAGACTGGATATGGAACAACAGACTGATTCCAAATTGGGAAAGGAGTACATCAAGGCTGTATATTGTTATCCTGCTTATTTAACTTATATGCAGAGTACATCATGAGAAACGCTGGGCTGGATGAAGCATAAGCTGGAATCAAGATTGCCAGGAGAAATATCAATAATCTCAGATATGCAGATGACACCACCTTTATGGCAGAAAGTGAAGAAGAACTAAAGAGCCTCTTGATGAAAGTGAAAGAGGAGAGTGAAAAAGTTGGCCTAAAGCTCAACATTCAGAAAACCAAGATCATGGCATCTGGTCCTATCAGTTCATGGCAAACAGATGGGGAAACAGTGGCTGACTTTATTTTTGGGGGCTTCAAAGTCACTGCAGATGGTGATTTCAGCCATGAAATTAAAAGATAATTTTCTTCAGAAAAGTTATGACTAACCTAGACAGCATATTAAAAAGCAGAGACATTACTTTACCAACAAAGGTCCATCTAGTCAAGGCTATAGTTTTTCCAGTAGTCATGTATGAATGTGAGAGTTGGACTATAAAGAAAGAATTGATGCTTTTGAACTGTAGTGTTGGAGAAGAGTCTTGAGAGTCCCTTGGACTGCAAGGAGATCCAACCAGTCCATTCTAAAGAAAATCAGTCCTGAATATGCACTGGAAGGACTGATGTTGAAGCAGAAACTCCAATACTTTGGCCACCTGATGCAAAGAACTGACTCAGGGAAAAGACCCTGATGCTGGGAAAGATTGAAGGTGGGAGAAGAAGGGGATGACAGAGGATGAGATGGCTGGATGGCATCACTGACTCAATGGACATGAGTTTGAGTAAACTCCGGGAGTTAGTGATGGACAGGGAGGCCGGGCATGCTGCAGTCCATGGAGTTCCAAAGAGTTGGACACGACTGAATGACTGAACTGAACTATCAAGGGAGGACTCTGAAGTCAGACTATCTATGTTGAAATCCAACTTCTATGGCTTAATAATGCTATGATCTTAGATTAATAGCTTATCCTCTGTGAGGTTGTTTTCTCTAAGGACAGGATTAATGATAATAGTAACCACCTTCTAGGGCTGTGTGAGGCTTAAATCAGGCAAGGTGTGTAAAGCACTAACATGGCCTTTTTCATTATAGAGCTGCTCAACATTCATTGGGTGTTGAATTTAATGTTCTGTCCTCAAAGGACAGAAGAAGAAGATATATAAGTAAATCAATGCAGTGAAGCACTCTAACTGAAAGACATCCAAAGAACACAGGAGGGGTTCCCAAGGGGTGAGAGACCCTATGTGTAAATGGGATGGTCAGGGGCACCAGGTATAGGAGTTTTACGGAAGAAGTGCCACTCGAACAGAGCAATTATTTAACTTCAAAGAAAATTATTCATTCCTCAGGTTGAGAGAAATAGGGAAATAGCACATTTCAAGTGAATGGAGGGAGTGATAAGAGGAAATCACCGTTTGTTCAGGGGGCTGTGATTAGCTCAGCACAAAAATAGATCCAAGGTGAAGAGCAGTCACTCTTTGTGACCCCATGGATTGTAGCCTGCCAGGTTCCCATGTGCACAGGATTCTTCAGGCAAGAATACTGCAGTGGGTTGCCATTTCCTTCTCCAGGGGATCTAAGGGGTCGAACCCGGGACATCTGCATTGCAGGCAGATTCTCTACTGTCTGAGTCACCAGGAAAGCCCCGAAGGCTAGGTAAGCAGGAGCTAAAGTCCTTGTTTTCTCCCTCACGAGGGCAAAATGAATCAGCTCTTTCCCACTCCAACAGAGGCATTTTCTTTGGTTGGTTTTCTTTCCAAAGATCATAGAGCAAAACAGAGGAAGGACTAAACCTGGAGACAGCTTGTGTATTTCTGGAGTGTTCTGGTCATGTCAATGCTGATAAGGAGAGTCATTTGTTGGCCTGTCATCACTGAGCGTTCAAAGGCCACAGGACAATGATTATGAGTGACAAATTTCCTTGGTAAGCGCATCTGCACTTTGCACAGTTCCCAGCTCCCCTTGTGTGCTTCCAGCATGCACTACTTCCACTGGACACCAGAGCTGACACAGGATGGCAGCTCCCAGAGGAGTGCCTTCAATTACCTACAGCAAATACCTAGGCATAAGCCCTCATCATAGGTGATTATGGCCACAGGTTAACCTAGCGGTTTCTCCTAACTAATAGCTTGGAGTGCTGAAGAAGCCAGAATGGACCGCAACTCTCCAAGTTTTTGGGAAAGCCCAGCTGGCTGAGTGTCAGCCTTCTGCAGACCAAGCCTCAGTGTGTTGTTTAACCACATCGCCCTTTCCTGGAATCCGGCCCTTTGGCTGACACTCCTCTGTGGAGACACAGTGTCCCTCTTGCGGTTCAGAAATGCCATTTAGGTTTTTCTTCTGCCTCAGCATTCCCAGTCCTCATTCTTTCGATTTCTTCCAACCCATTCTTCTTGCAGAAATAAGCTCAGTCTTTTCTCACTGACTTCTTCAGTTTATTTCTTCAGACTTGCTTTATTTTTTTTTTCTTTTCCCTCAAAAGACCTTATGTCCCATTCTTTTCTGACTCTTTGATTTTTCCATTTCTCTTTCCCTCTGCCCTCTCTCTCACTTACCATTTTTGTTTTGCCTTTTATTTTTTTCTAAACCGACCTCAGATGAAAACAAATAGATCGATCGTGTTATATGTTTCATGACACTCTCAGCACATTCTATGTATGGCCCTCTTTTATTTGGCTCATGCTTTTTCTAATTTCTTGTTTTTAATAATGTAATAAGCACCAGTGAATCTAATAACTGCTGAAACAAAAAGGGGGGATCTCATGGTATTCTACAGGACAACATTTGGTAGCCTTCTATCCTACCCCTTGGTTCCCCAACCCAGAATGGCCACCATACCAAATCCTGGCCATCATCCCCTCCTTTAATACAGTTTTTTTGTTTCTACATGTAGTTCTCCTTTAGACCATCTTACTCTAGTATCTTAAGTCTATGGAAGGTATATCTACTTGTTTTAGATTTATTTTATAGATTTTTCCTTTTTATTTTGAAATAAGTTCAAAATTACAAAAACATTTCACGGAAAGCAAAAGAACTCCCCATATAGCCCTGATATACTTTATTTATATTTGACTTATATATTTCTTTATAGAAAGTTATTTTTCTCCAACTCATTTGAAAATAAGTTGCATATATCTTGCCTCTTCACCCCCTAACATACCACTGTGTATTTTCTAAGAACAAGGAAAATCTCCTACATAACCACAAATGAGAACATGTAACATTGATTCTATACTTATATTTTAGCAAGTCCATTTTTAAGTTTTTTCAACTGTCCCCATAATAGTGTTTATAGCAATTTTTTCAAGTACAAAAATCTGATCCAGATTCAAACAGCATTCAGAATCTCAAACATGTCCTTCACCATTCTTTGCTCTTCATGACATTTAATATTTGTCTGGTATTTTATTAACATCACTCAATTTGGGTTCTCCTGCTGTTTCCTTTCTATTGCATTCAGGATTTATATTTTGGCAGGAATATCACAGAAGTGATGCTATGTGCTATGTTTTTCTCAGTAAATAACATTCAGAGGCCCCTCACTGGTGACATTAGGTGCCCTGTTTCTCCAGATAATATGTTAGCATATATTCTTTGGGAAATCACTATTGCATTTAATATTATACTGCTAAGATTCACCCACAATGATACACGTCACTTTTCTCTTTCTCTCCCACACACACCTATTTTCTTATCTTCTTTCTCCCCGTGTTTCATTTTCCAGCCACCTTCTTACTCAAAATCAGTTTGGAAATATACAACTCTTAGCTGAAGTATGTACCTTCTGTTAGTCAATTACTACAGACTAAATCTCCAAGATTGGTGTATAACATGCCAGAGATGTGTGTTGTTATGAAAACAGATGGCTTAGCAAAGCAACAGATGGCAAAGGGATCAAAAAGGGGCCCTTCCAACTTGTCAACATGTATTAACTGAGTAACTGTTATATTCCCAGCACCATGCTTGACGACAAGGGGCATATAAGGTACAGAACCACGAAGGGCTTAGAATCCCACTGTGTTGTGCCCCTCCTCCCACCAGCGTGCACCAGGACACCTTTCCCACAAGCCAAGGCTCAGCTCAAAAGTCACTTTCTTCATGAAGCTACCCATCCCTGCACCAATCCTGGGTACTTAACTGAGAACCTACTACTTGCCAAGCATAGTATGACCATATATGCTTTCCTCACAACAGTTTAAGAGGGCTCTGCCTTATTTCAGCTTTTGTAATACAAAGTGTGTCCTTTCCTTGGTCTATGTAGCGCCATGTTTTTCACAACTTTTTGCTTTTTGTTAATGCTTTCACTGTTTAAAATGACCCCCGAGCGTAGTGCAGAAGTGCTGTCCAGTGCAAGAAGGCTGTGATATACCTTACAGAGAAAGAATATGTGTCAGATAAGCTTCCTTCAGGCATGAGTTTTAGTGCCAACAGTGTGAATTCAATTTTAATAAATCAACAATAATACATTAAATAAAATCTCCTTAAACAAAAACATACATAAAACAAGTTTAGGTATTGACCAATTTACCTGGTTGTGTAAATATTATGACCAGAGATTGTTAGGACCATGTATTTTTCCTAAGAGTAATGCTTTGGTATTGCTAATTCAGTGTTTCTGGTGACTGTAGAAAATAACAATACTGTAATAAAAATAAAAGATGAAAACATGAAGAAAAGAAGCCATTTGTTGGAGAAATGACATTAACAGATGAAAAGTTGCTTCATGAACCCACACAAAGCCCAACATATATAGATTTTATTATTGATATGATAAAGAAGTGCCAGAAAGTGGATTATCATATAATAAAGAAAACATAAAAAGGGGAAGGAGTACATGTCCTACTCAATGGGAAGAAAATATTCTGTAACAATTTCTTTCCAAAAGAGTGAATATTTATTATGCAAATTGAAATAAATCAGGCTGCCCTGAATTTAACACTCCATAATTAACAACTTTTCTCTTTGTATCTCATTGAGCACATTAGAAATCTGAACGTTTCACATTTGCAAAAATATAATAGCACCACACTTTTAACCACAAGTATTTTCAAGGGCCCACTATAACTCTCTCCAAATTTTTATGAATACTTTTTTCTTATGAAAAAAAAAAAAAAACCAACAAGATTATCTCCATTGTTTTAAAAAAAATGCACTGGAATATTTATCTCTGACCTATTCATAAAGCAAGAAGAGAGTTTTCCATTGACTTTGTAAAGCAGATTCTACGTTGTGGCATGATGGGAGAGGGCCTGACCTGACAGTCCCTTATCCATATGATTGTGGTAAAAGCAGACATAACATTATGGCTCAAACAGAACAAAGACGAGCTTCCAAAGTACATGGTTTAAATAATTCCAGAGCTTTGGGACACAGATCTCTTTTTTTTAAGACACGAATCTCATGTAACCATAATCATGATTGGTGGTGGGGAAGTTTAAAAACAGAGTGTCCCCCAAAACCTCCAGACTTAGTTATACCACAGCTAAATCAGGTGATTCCAACGCATGATTCACATCCCACAAAAAATGAAATGTTTACAAAAAAAGGCTTCCAAAGTAGCCTTTGCTCAAAATCCATTCAAATTTTTAAGCCAATCTTTTTATATTTTGTTTGCCATAACTACCATGTTTCCTATTCTAAAATAAAAGGTTCATTCAAACACACACACACACAATTTTCACATCTAAGTTTTAGCATTCTGACATATTTTAAAAGCAAATTTGCAGATGTAGGTCTCAAGTCAAGCCTATTACTATAGTGATGTGTATACACATACATTTTTTTATCATGGAAACTTTTCAGTTCAATTCAGTCACTCAGTCGTGTCTGACTTTTTGCGACCCCACAAATTGCAGCATGCCAGTCCTCCATGCCCATCACCAACTCCCGGAGTTTACCCAAATTCATGTCCGTCGAGTCAGTGATGCCATCCAGCCATCCCATCCTCTGTTGTTCCCTTCTCCTCCTGCCCCCAATCCCTCCCAACATCAGGGTCTTTTTTCAATGAGTCAACTCTGCATCAGGTGGCCAAAGTATTAGAGTTTCAGCTTCAGCATCAGTCCATCCAATGAACACCTAGGACTGATCTCCTTTAGATGGACTGGTTGGATCTCCTTGCAGTCCAAGGGACTCTCAAGAGTCTTCTCCAACACCACAGTTCAAAAGCTTTACACATACACAAAAATGGAAGAGGGAATAGGATAGCAAATTTCCATATACCAATCACCCAGTTTCAAAAATTATTAGAGATATTAGAGATTATATTTTTAAATGCAAAGAAAAAAATCTCATAGCATCATACCTTTTCCTACCTACAACTGTAGAAACAATAACATGATCACCAACATTGAATGCTTTGCAGAATATGAGCTGTATTTGACCTGCAAACACATTAAATTTTGACATGAAATGCCCAAGGGAACAGCTGCATAGAGCAATTTTCCTAAATCCTTTATATAAAATGGCTTAAATCCCTTGTATAAAATTAATGCTAAAAATTCATGTTGACTCTAACAACATCTGATTTTTTAAAGAAATTTTTTAGTGTTACAAAGTTATGCATTTTCATTTTGTGAAGTTTGCAAATGCAATTACACAAATTTGAATATGGATGGGTATTCTATGGCATTATAAAATAATTGTTCATTTCTTGGTACAACAACAATATTACATTTAAGTAAGTACTGTTTTGTTCTTAGGAGATGCGTTAATAAAGTAACTGAGGGAGCAATGTTATAATGTCTACAACTTGCTTTTCAAAAATGATTCAGCAAAACTCTGCATGTGTGTGTGTGTGTGTGTGTGTGTGTGTACATGTGTCTGTAGATCCAAGGCTGGAAAACTTTTTCTGTAAAGGACCAGATAGTAACAGTTTTAGGCTTTGTAGATCAAAAGACAAAATCAAGGCTCTTTTGGAGGCAACTGTGTAACTAGTTAAAATGTTGCTGCTTTAAAATGTAAAAAACTTTCATTATTTCAGGGTTGTACAAAAACAAGCAATGAGCCAGAACTGGCCTTGACTTTAGTTTGCCAACTGTGATACACAGTTACATACAGATAGATACAATTAGGGCAAATATGAGAGAGCTAACAATTGTTGAAACTACGAATACATGGGGTGTTCATTGTATTAGTCTTTCAAATTTTCTGGATGTTTGAAGAATTCCATAATAAAAAGTTGGGAAAATGCAAATACATAAAAACACAATGAAAATAAATCTCTTCCACAGTATAAGCACCTAGAGATTAACATCGTGGTAAAGTAGCTTTCATTTTTAGTTCCTGGAATGTGTGTTTCTTGCAACTATAATGAGATCCTACTCCATATAAAGTTTTATAGCCTGCCATTTTCATTCACCATTTAGTCATAAGCATTTTCACATATTATCTGCTTCAGTTGTGTCCGACTCTGTGTGACCCCATAGACGGCAACCCACCAGGCTCCCCTGTCCCCGGGATTCTCCAGGCAAGAACACTGGAGTGTGTTGCCATTTCCTTCTCCAATGCATGAAAGTGAAAAGTGAAAGTGAAGTCACTTAGTGTGTCCAACTCTTAGCGACCTCATGGACTGTAGCCTACCAGGCTCCTCTGTCGATGGGATTTTTCATTCAAGAGTACTGGAGTGGGGTGCCATTGCCTTGTCCAATTATCATATAACAGACATATATTCTATTGAACAAATGTTTTAAGATGTTTTAACTATCTCCCAATTATTGAACATTCCACCTACACTAGTTTGTTTTTGTTTTGTTTTGTTTTCTGTTTTCTATTCTTTGAAAATTTTTAAAGCTCTGGAAAAGTTACAAGAGCAATATAACCAACGAACATCATATACCTTCCACCTGGGTTCACCAACTACTAACAGTTTAACAAATTTGCATTATCTCCACTCTGTATAATTATTTTTATTGCTATTTTGAGAATCTTCAGTATATTACTCTTAAATTTCTTACTAAAATATTTGAAAACCACTGAAGAGCTGATTTCCTCAGGGTTTCCAATGTTCACATTAAATGCCCTCAGACCTAACTGATCTCGCGGGAATAAGCCTCGAAAATATCCATATTTATTAAGAAACCCAGGAACTATTTTTAAAGGTAAACTCAAAATCTTCACCTTGCCAACCAAAAGTTGCATCAGAATTAGAAGTTAGATTTAACAGGTCTCTAATGCTTTACTTAACTCTGTAAAGAGACATGGCCCCAAACATATTTTTCCAAAATGAGCATGTGACATGTCAGAGTGTCATATCACACCTCTGTAGTAATTTAACTTTCTCTTTATACTATTTGTCTTGGTCCCCATCTTCATCCCAGCCTTGTGGAAAAATTCACCTAAACTGCTTTGAATGTTTCTCTTTGACTCTACTGCCACCTAGCGTTGAGAAAAAAGAATTCTGGGCTCTGTAAAAAGAGAAATTGAATGTGTACAATTCGCTTGTCTGGATTCAAAGCCTGTTCTATTGCAGAATAAACTCTTGGGAACTGAATCCACCATGGTCTTCTTGCTTTGCATCATGTAGCATTTCTAAGAAGAAAGTCATACTTCAAAAGTTAGACTATATTTCACATTATGGTGCGGAGAAGGAAATGGCAAACCACTCCAGCACTCTTGCCAGGAAAATCCCATGGACGGAGGAGCCTGGTAGGCTATGGTCCATGGGGTCGAGAAGAGTCGGACACGACTGAGCGACTTCACTCTCACTTTTCACTTTCATGCATTGGAGAAGGAAAGGACAAGCCATTCCAGCGTTCTTGCCTGAAGAATCCCAGGGACAGAGGAGCCTGGTGGGCTGCCGTCTATGGGGTCGCACAGAGTCAGACACGACTGAAGCGACTTAGCAGCAGCAGCAGCAGCACAGTATGGTGAGACAAGTTAGATGATAAGGCTTTGTTTTTCCAACGTCATGTGGCCTGTTTGGCCCTTTCACTCCAATCATGTACTTGTGCCTTTCAGATGGTATTTTCCTTCTTTCCAGTGTGAGAAGTTGGAAGGAGGGTGGAGAAAAGAGGGAAAGGAGAAATTCAAAGGAAAGAGAAGAATGAGACAGGGACATAGATGACAGGAAAAAGTAATAATAACACTAAAGATGGGGTATAGACCCAGGAAAGAAAATGGGAGAGGGAAAGCACAGGAGAAAATGCCAAAGAGCCAAGGTATAAGAGGAAAAGAAAGAAATGGAGAGGGCGAGGGGGGCCAAGGTCAGGTGATCATTCACTGATCAGCCTTGAGAAGGACCACAGGGCCAGGCCTGCACACATTGGACAGTTTAGAGAGCTCAGGCCTTGCTGAGGCCCCATATCCCACCCCAGCGCGCACTGGCTCCTGCTCCCCCCAACCCTGCTCCATCCTTTCCCTCCCCATCTCCTTTCCCACAGGACAATGGTTTTATCTGTTATACATGCTGTCCTCCTGCACTAAAATGTAAGTTCCAGAGGGCAGAGATCTTGGCCTTTTTTTCTTGCTGTTTGGTTCTGACGTATCCCAAGTGTGTAGAGCAATGGATGCTACATTATGACATGATTTAATAAACAGTTATTGAATAAATGAAGACATAGGGAGCACTCTAGAAATGGACAAGGTATATTTATAACATTTGTTTTGCTTTATGACAGTGATACCTGTTCTCCTGGGTAGACCACATTTTCCATCACAGGTTACCATCTAGTTTTTAGCACATCCTGCTACAGACTGAAAATTTTGCCCCCCCTCCACCACTGCCTCCCATTTATATAATGAAACTTAATGCCCAGTGTGATGGATGGTATTAGGAGGTGGGGCCTATGGGAGGTGCTTAGCTCATGAGGGTGGAGTCCTCAAGAATGGGATTAGTGCCCATAAGAGAGACCCCACAGAGCTCCCTCGGCCATTCCACCATGTGAAGACACAGGGAAAGTCTGCCCCACCATGCTGGCACTTTGATCTTGTACTTTCAACTCCAGAACTGTGAGGAATAAACTAACTATTTTTCGTAAGCCACACAGTATTTCACTATAGCAGTCCACATTTCCCTTCTGAGGGGATAAGCACTTCCTAGAAATTATCTTTGGAACATTGTTTTTAGTCACTACGTTGTGTCCGACTCTTTTGCAACCCCATGAACTGTGGCCCACCAGGCTCCTCTTGTCTATGAGATTTCCCAGGCAAGAATACTGGGGTGGGTTGCCATTTCCCCCTCCAAGGATCTTCTTGACCCAGGGATCAAACCCACCTCTTCTGCATAACAGGTGAATTCTTTACCACTGAACCACTAGGAAGTCCAATTGGAAACATTAGGAGCAGTTGAATTCACAAATCAAAAATCAATGAAACAATGTTTTCAAGTATCTCATGGGTGGATATTCACTAGATAGATATACAAAGGCTGATCTGGAAATGTGGCCCTTGAGGCATGCTTGTTAAACGATGCTGACTCAACAAGTGCTCACACAAGAAAGTCTTGCCAACCAGATGGTAACGCTACTTTCAGATCGCACATCATAATTTTCAACTGCACTGTTTTGTGGCTTTAAAGGAGGGGAAACTGGATTTACCCTATTTCTCCCTTTCCACCTTGGCCTCCCATGTCATGGACATGATAGTCATGACAGCCCAGGGCCAGGGGTCTCTCCCATCTTCCACCAGACCACTGTGGGTCCTGCAGCAACTGTCATGGTGATACCAATCCTAGTGGGTGAAAATAGTAGGGTTCTATAACTCAAATGGGACTTGTAAACAGTTTGGATGAAACTGCCAGCACAGTTTGGCAACCGCCTGTGACCATGGGCAAGTTAAGTAAACTCTTTAGGCTTCTGATTCCTCATTTGTAAAGCAATCATGTAGTTCTGTGTGGTTTTTAAGATAGTGGATTCCAGAGAATGAGACCATTGATCAGTTAGAAAAAAATTTTTTTTTAACTTTAAGGATTCACATGGGCTTGCCAACCCTTTATGTTCAAAATAGATTGAAGATGTCGACAACTACAATCACCTATCACCCTTCGTCTCACCCTCACTACAACCAGTGAAGAACTGACAGAGATCCAAATGAGGACCCAAAAGTAATTTTATTAGGGGGTTGGTTAAGTGCCAATGTCCCACATAGTAACAGGGAGCCTTACAAAGCTGAACAAGGGGGCACCGGCTGGCATCTCTGGAGGAGCTGGGCTTAGCAACCACACCTGACACCAAATCAGATGCAGCGCAGCCTATCAGATAAGTGCCCCCTTGCCCAGACAAGCTGGGCCTTGCTCTCCACACCTGCCCTGGGGGCTGTAAAGTGGGCACCTCAGCTACTGCCCCAGAAGACCCCAAAACAGGTCAGAACAGAATGCTAAGATAGCTTCAACGCCACACACACTGTAAGCCAAAATTCATTGCCTTTTCTGTTTTCCATTCCACATGATATTCCATTTAATGCTCAACATCACTCACCAGATGTCCTGCAATGAACATCAGACAAAAGTCTAAAATACTCTAAATAACACAAAGCCTGTGACACAAAAACACTCAAATATTAACATAAGCCTACATTAATGATTAGGAGAAGGCAATAGCATCCCACTCCAGCACTCTTGCCTGGAAAATCCTATGGATGGAGGAGCCTGGTGGGCTGCAGTCTGTGGGGTCGCTAAGAGTCGGACACAACTGAGCTACTTCACTTTCACTTTTCACTTTCATGTTTTGGGGAAGGAAATGGCAACCCACTCCAGTGTTCTTGCCTGGAGAATCCCAGGGACGGGGGGAGCCTGGTGGGCTGCCGTCTATGGGGTCACACAGAGTCAGACACAACTGAAGTGGCTTTGCAGCAGTAGCAGTAGCACATTAATGATTACATATCCAGAGAGGTTGAATTGTTCTGTGGTAGGAATCTTCTTCTCAAGAACATAATCCTGACAGCAGAACTGTCTCTTTCATGAGTGGTACAGACAGAAGGTCCTGGATCCCAATGGCACAAAAGGCAGTTTTAGGGTCAAGTCAGAAGTTAGAGGTACCATCCACATGCTAACTTCCCAAGGGATGGGTCCTGAGAGAGGAACCACAGAAATGGTGGCACCCCTTATCTCCTTGATTGCTCTGTGCTTCTCAGTTGAGGTAGAGAATGTATGTTACATTGGGTTTTTTAGGTCACATGAGGCACCTTTGCTCATGACCTAAGCATCGTGATATACGATGTGTGATATATGAGTGATATCATAATATACTAGTGTGTTGGGTATGAACTGTCACAGGTGGTGTCCCTGGCCCTGAGAATGTTTCAAGACAGCAGGTATTGATGGTGGACAATGGAAATGTGGGTGCTATGATTCAGAGACCATGTCAGTATGCAGGGTCTTTTTCCACTGCTCTCTGAGCCACAGGGCCATGCAACACCATCCATCCAAACAGGAGCCAGATCACAAGACTGAGATCTGCACCTGGATGACAAGGACTGGAGGGTAGGAGCCACAGATCCCATGGGTGCTTCCATATTTAGCCCGACAAGTATTGTTATTTATGCTTTTGTACATGAATATATCTGTGTAACCACAATTCAGATCAAGACACAGAACATTTATGCTCTTATACATGAATATATCTGTGTAACCACAATTCAGATCAAGACACAGACCTCCTTCTGCCCCTTCCCCTTCCATATATCTCCCCAGAGTAGCCACTATTCTAAATTCTACCACTGTGTATTATTTTCTCTGTTCTTAATTTTCACAGAAATGAAACCATATAGTAACTCTCAGAAAAAATAAAAATGTATCCTACAACTCCCAGTCCCCAGCTCTATGCTCAAGAAGATGCTAGGACTCTGGCATTTTTAAGCCATTCCTAGAACTATTGGTTCAACAGATACCAGCTGCCAGGTTGAGAGTCTGGCTCAAGTTTCCACAGAGAACAGTCAGTTAAATACATACAATGGAATTATTAGCTAGGCTCTAAAAGGAAGGAAATTCCAATACCTGCTACAGTAGAAACCAGCCTTGAAGACATTACGCTAAGTGAAAGAAGCTGGTCACAAGAAGATATACAAGGTATTTATATTTGTATATAGGGCATTTGGCCACCTGATGCGAAGAGGTGACTCATTTGAAAAGACCCTGATGCTGAGAAAGATTGAGGGCAGGAGAAGAAGGGCATGACAAAGCATTGAGATGGTGGGATGGCATCACCAACTCAATGGACATGAGTTTGGGTAGACTCCAGCAGTTGGTGATGGACAGGGAGGCCTGGCGTGCTGTGGTTCATGGGGTCGCAAAGAAGTGGACACAACTGAGCAACTAACTGAACTGAGAAGGAATATATATGATTCCTCTTACATGTGGTACTTAGAATAAGCAACTTAATAGAGGCAGAAAGTAGAACAGTGGTTGTCAGGAACTGGAGGGAGGAGGAGTTGTTTCATTGGTTCAGTTCAGTTCAGTCGCTCAGTCATGTCTGACTCTTTGAGAACCAATGAATTGCAGCATGCCACGCCTCCCTGTATATCACCAACTCCCGGAGTTCACTCAAACTCACATCCATCGAGTCTGTGATGCCATCCAGCCATCTCATCCTCTGTTGTCCCCCTCTCCTTCTGCCCCCAATCCCTCCCAGCATCAGGGTCTTTTCCAATGAGGCAGCTCTTTGCGTGAGGTGGCCAAAGTATTGGTGTTTCAGCTTTAGCATCATTCCTTCCAAAGAACACCCAGGACTGATCTCCTTTAGAATGGACTGGTTGGATCTCCTTGTAGTCCAAGGAACTCTCAAGAGTCTTCTCCAACACCACAGTTTAAAAGCATCAGTTCTTCAGTGCTCAGCTTTCTTTATAGTCCAACTCTCACATCCATACATGACTACTGGAAAAACCATAGCCTTGACTAGATGGACCTTAGTCGGCAAAGTAATGTCTCTGCTTTTCAATATGCTATCTAGGTTGGTTATAACTTTTCTTCCAAGGGGTAAGCGTCTTTTAATTTCATGGCTGCAATCACCATCTGCAGTGATTTTGGAGCCCCCAAAAATAAAGTCTGACACTGTTTCCCGATCTATTTCCCATGAAGTGATGGAACCAGATGTCATGATCTTAGCTTTCTGAATGTTGAGTTTTAAGCCAACCTTTTCACTCTCCTCTTTCACATTCATCAAAAGGCTTTTTATTCCTCTTCACTTTCTGCCATAAGGGTGGTGTCATCTGCATACCTGAGCTTATTGATATTTCTCCCGGCAATCTTGATTCCAGCTTGTGCTTCTTCCAGCCCAGCATTTCTCATTATGTATTCTGCATAGAAGTTAAATAAGCAGGGTGACAATATACAGCCTTGANCCAGATTTGCTGGTGTATTTAGTGCAGCACTTTCACAGCATCATCTTTCAGGATTTGAAATAGCTCAACTGGAATTCCATCACCTCCACTAGTTTTGTTCCTAGTGATGCTTTATAAGGCTCTCCAATTAATCCAAAGAATGTCTGGAGGTTGTAAAGACCTCACCAGACCTATTCGCATAATTTACATTTTAAGATAACAAGATTAGCCAGAAGCTTTAATCCAGAGACTGTACTGAGGCTGGGATACATTATTGTTATATAATCCTAAGGAATGTAGAGGGAAAAAAAAGTTTATCCTTTTTTCCTCCTTGAGAATTCCAGACCCCTCTCTCCTTGGAGACCCCTAGACTTATCAACCTGCCTAGGAAATGACTCTCTCAATATCAGGGTTCAGTCAGGGGGGAGAAGCTTGGTGCATGGCAGAGTAAAAAAAAAAAAAGTTAAGTGCTAAAGTCCAAAAAGGTTGTGGTCACGTTGCAAATAGGCCAGTTAAGCCATGTTACTACACGCCTATGACTTTACCCTTTAAACCTGTTTCCTGGCATAATTCAGAAATACTGGAATTGTGAGAAATCAGACCCACAGTACTGATTACTTTGTTGGCAAAGTAATGTCTCTGCTTTTCAGTATGCTATCTAGGTTGGTCATAACTTTCCTTCCAAGGAGTAGGCGTCTTTCAATTTCATGGCTGCAGTCACCATCTGCAGTGATTTTGGAGCCCNAAAATTCTCCAAGCCAGGCTTCAGCAATACGTCAACAATGAACTTCCAGATGTCCAAGCTGGTTTTAGAAAAGGCAGAGGAACCAGAGATCAAATTGCCAACATCTGCTGGATCATGAAAAAACCAAGAGAGCTCCAGAAAAACATCTATTTCTGCTTTATTGACTATGCCTAAGCCTTTGACTGGAGAAGGCAATGGCACCCCACTCCAGTACTCTTGCCTGGAAACTCCCATGGACAGAGGAGCCTGGTAGGCTGCAGTCCATGGGGTCGCGAAGTCAGACATGACTGAGCGACTTCACTTTGACTTTTCACTTACATGCACTGGAGAAGGAAATGGCAACCCACTCCATTATTCTTGGCTAGAGAATCCCAGGGATGGGGGAGCCTGGTGGGCTGCCATCTATGGGGTCGCACAGAGTCGGACACGACTGAAGTGACTTAGCAGCAGTAGCAGCAAGCCTTTGACTGTGTGGACCACAATAAACTGTGGGAAATTATTGAAAAGCTGGGACTACCAGACCACCTGACCTGCCTCTTGAGAAACCTATATGTAGGTCAGGAAGCAACAGTTAGAACTGCACGTGGAACAACAGACTGGTTCCAAAAGCAGCCAGGAGACTGCCAATTCAGAAGAAGTGGTTGACCACGCACCTTGAAAAAATCTCAGCAACAAGGCAAAGAACAGAGACTGGAAAGACCAGAGAAGCAAGAAAACCCCTGAAAGAGCTTGTGGATATGCATCCAGGGACACTTCTTTTCAATCATTATGACTCCAGATCATCACAACCCCACATGGCATGCAAAGGGAGTGGAGAAAGAAATGTGAACTATGGGGCATATATCCAAGAAACCAAATCATCAAAGATGTGACTTAAATTAGCAAAGACTTGAGATATGTTAACTGACAAGTTAAAAATTTTTTTTCCCACAGTTCCCAGAGGGAAGTAGACCCCAGGGTAAGATTAGCTCAGCTGTGGGGGGTCTTGCGGGGTGGGGTGGGAGGAGTACATTCATCTAAGCAAATTCCTAAATTTTCAATTTCAGGGCATTCTGTACCTTTACCGTATTTTTCAACACTTTGAGAACACAGACTATTTCCATATATCAGGCACTTATCTGGCATTCAACATTTGTTGAAAAAATGAAAAGGATGAATGGCCCTAAATAAATGGCTGATTCTGGAACAGTACCGTCTAAGTTTTAATTATTTGCATATATCAACTCACCAATTTTCCCAAGGTGTAAAAACACATATTGGAAATAAAATTCTTTCACTTTACACAACTTCTTATATCATAAATATAAGATCCTGGAATAATTTACCTAAGAGATTTTAGAGCAGGCAGAAGCAGGAGATTTTGTTAGAACTTTGCAATTTGTTAATGAACTCTAAACCAGATACCCCCCACAATGCTAATTCAAATTGTTGGAAACACGTCTGGACCATGAAGCAGTCACCTCAAAGATTCAAAGTGAAAGCTGCTCAATCCTGTCAGACTCTTTACGACCCCATGGACTATACTGTCCATGGAATTCTCCAGGCCAGAATATTAGGATGGGTAGCCTTTATCTTCTCCAGAGGATCTTCCCAACCCAGAGACTGAACCCAGGTCTCCCGCATTACAGGCGGATTCTTTACCAGCTGAGCCACAAGGGAAGCCCCCAAAGATTCAAAGAAACTCAGTATTCCCTCCATATGACATCCCGAAAGTAATCAAACCAAACTTAAAAATGCAAATAAAAAATACTTTAGACCCTTAAAAAGATGTATCCTCTACTACTCCTCCTCTATACAGTCAAGACCAACTTTTGCTAAACCAGTTCTTCCATACAGAATTACTCAACTAGGTGTGGTGGTCCATGTAATAAATGCAGTCTGTATCATCACACTCCCTTTGGACTCTTTATAAAAGGTCATTGTCTGCCTGTCAGATCCTTGGCTTGCCAGGTATTTTCAGAACCATAGCATCTAGAAAAAGTAGTATACAAAAGTTGTACCTACCTGTTTTAAATCACATTTAGTATAGACAGTGGTTAAGAACAGACTGTTTTATTAGTGTTTGGACTCCAGTGGCTCTATTTATTTCACCATGAACAGTATTTCCCCACCTTTAAAATGGGGATAATGATATTTTCCCAGTGGAGCTGTCGTGAGGATTAAATGAGTAATTATTTGTAAAGCACTCACAACGTTGCCTGGCAACAGCCAGTACGAAGGTGTGGGGATTAAGACCATAATCCCCACAGAATCTCAGGGATTTAAATTTAAATGCTCTTAAAAAGCAGATAAATTAAAACTGTCGCATTTTCTAGACACTCCCTAATTAGTTGCTCGAGGCTTTCAAAGTATTTATAACACGGCAGATAGATAACAAGGAAGGTAAACTCAGAGAGGGGGAAAAAGGAATACAGGTTGGTTGCTATTCCATTAGAAAATTGTCCGTTCGAAAATTCACGTATGAATGCCCTCCTTGGTCATTCTGTGCGATTATATAGTTTTTTTCAAAACAAGATTTTGTTTTTAAGAGAAACTAACCCGCACAATCTAAGGGAGGGGGGGAGGGACAGCATTTCCCTGAGCCACACGGAGACCTGGGTGAACAGTGGACGCTCAAACGTTAGCGTTTCTAGAGAGTCGGTAACTAAGACCTCACAGAGACGGTCAATCATTCGAATTATCAGAAAAACAGCAAGCGCTCCGAGGCCTCAGATCCAGGCTGAACTTGCCCACAGACAACCCCAAACATCCAGGCGTAAAGCCGAGCCTCCGAGCAGACCCCGGCGTATTGCTGCGCCCAGACCACGAGCCCCGAGTCTCCCCGTGGAGAACCAGAGGCTTCTTCCGAACGCTTTCCCGGTGCTTTCGAGATCCAGGAGAAAGAAGAAGCGAGGTTAAGAACACCTCAAGCGAACAAGAGCTGATAGCCGAATCCCCGAACCCGACCGAACGCCGACACCCGTCAAACGCGGAGGCGCAGCAGCTTCTGCGACGGCGGAAGCGGGCGGGGCGGGGCGGGACGGTGGGCGGGCCTCTGGGGGAGGCGGGCGTTTCCGGCGTGCGCGACAGAGCGCTCGGGCGGGGCCACCGCCGCGTCCCAATCGCGCACAATGAGACAGCGCTGAGCGCCGGAAGTGGGGCTGAAGGAAAACACGGAGAGGGAGCCCGGCCGGGACAGGAAGAGGCGGGGGCCCGCGGCGGAGGTGGTGAGTGTTCCTGAGCTCTTCTTCCCCTGTATCCCTTTCAGACTCGCATCCGGGGTGGCTCTCCGGTGGGTTCTCCGGTCTCCGGATTTGAGGGCGGGCCTGGCCCGAGAGGTACGTTGACTCCATCCTCTGCCGGCCTCCTCGCCTCAGTTGCGAGGACCAGGGATCCCCCAGGCCGGCGAGGACTGAGCTCTCAGGCTTGAGTCCGCACCTTCACTTTGTGTCAAATCCTGCGGGGACTGAGGAAAAGGGATCGGGGTGGAGGCACTCGCCCTCAACCCCCTGTCCGGCCGGGGGGACCCCGGAACCCCATCAAGGAGGCAGGTCACTTCCTGCTTCCTGGTCCCCGCGGTGGCTTCGTGGCCAGGAGTGCGGAGACGCCTCCTGTTTCTCCGTCTCCAACTCAAAGGATGGAAACTGAGGCAGATCGGGGGTGGGGCGGTCACTTGGGGTTCGAGGAAGGAGAATTGCTGTTTCATGACAAAACCAAAGTTGTTTGGGGTGGGGAAATGAGGACTGGGGTGGTTAGCGGGAGTTGACCCTTGGGTCGTAAAGCCAGCCCCTCTGACCGGAGCGGAGCCTTGGTCGGAAGCCCAGCCTCTCCGTAGCCCAAGCGAGCGGAGCCGAGGCCCCAGGGTACCGAGAAGGGACTGAAAAGTGGAGTCGAGAGATGTACTGCCTCCACAAAGTTTCGGTCACTCTCTATTAACACTTAAAAGTAATTGCCAGCTTGTTTTTTAAAAGACTGGGGAGTTCTCTGAAGCATAGGCTTGGGGTGAGGTATTTGGTTTTTTTTGGGGGGGGGTGGAGGTTCTGAAGAGGTTTCGTTATATAGGTAAACGCCAACCAGCTTGGTATATGAGTGGCATTTTTTAATATTACAGTTTTTAAGAGTTTTCATCTTCATATTAAATAGTACTAATTTCTATGAAGATATTATAAAACTAAGTCTCCCACTTCTAACATAATGCACTGATTATTGGCATGTGATGGGAATTAGGAAAAGGGTTTCTTGCAGGCTTTTATACATTTGTACAATGAGTGTGTGATTGATATGAAGCCTTGTTAAATTGAGACTTTGATGTTTCTCCAAAACACCTTCTTTCAGGTGAAGAGAAAGAAAACTGAAGTCCAAGACCATGGGAGATGCCACAAAACCTTATTTTGTGAGGCGTCCTAAAGAGCGGGGGACTACAGATGATGAGGATTTCAGAAGGGGTCACCCCCAACAGGATTATTTAATAATGGATGATTATGCTAAAGCCATAGCAGTAAAATGGAAAAAGGCCTTCCCAAAAAAAAAGTAACACCAGGGAACTATGGGAATACCCCCAGAAAAGGACCGTATGCTGTTTCTAACAATCCATATGCATTTAAGAACCCAATTTACAGTCAACCCACTTGGATTAATGACAACCACAAAGATCAGAGTAAGAGATGGCTATCTGATGAACTTGCCAGTAATTCAGACTGTTGGAGAGAATACAAACCTGGACCTAGAATCCCTGTTATAAACCGACCAAGAAGAGACTCTTTTCAGGAAAGTGAAGATGGATATAGGTGGCAAGATGGAAGAGGCTGCAGAACTGTAAGACGACTATTTCATAAAGAGCTGACAAACCTGGACACCATGTCAGAAATGGAAGCGGGAAGCCCTGGTAATGTTTCCAACTTGTCAAGTTACAACCCTGAAGTCAGCAGTGTCTTATTTTTCATTCAGAGGAGCTTTATTTTAATTTTCAGCAATGCAGTTCCAATTTTTCATAGTTTTGGCTTATTTAATGTGATTATTTTAAGGATAATCATGTTACTTGGGAAGCTTCAACACACTGCATATATTGATCCCTTTAAAAGTTAACTTTGCCACAAGGCTTATTTTACCTTAGTAAAAGTATGTTTCCCATTGGTGCTTTTTACAGAAGAGGGTGATCATATCCCCCTAGGGATATATCATAATTTCTGAGTGGTATGTATGTGTTTTCTAAATTATATATTGTAATTTTGTACTTGAATTATGTATGTATCCATAATATAAATGACAGAATGTAAAGCTTAAAAAAGAAACTTACTTGATATAGAAACATAGTATAGACTGCATGTATCTCCTGGTACAGAGGGATACACATTTTTTGTGTGAAGTATCAATGTTTCGAGGAGGAGAGTGCAAGATTTTTTTTTTTTTCCCTCAAAAGTGAACATGGCAAACAGGTTGAAAAACATTGGTTAAAAAGTTGGAAATTCAGTTAAAAGCTTTGCCTTTTAGTTTCAGTAAAACCAAAACCCAATCTAAGGATCCTATGTGCTTGATAATTGCCCCAAAGTTGTTATTTATCCCTTCTTCCAAAAAACAAATAGATTTTGTCCACGTAGCAGAGAAACAGAAGACTCAAACAGCCTTGTAAATCTTTAAGCTGATAAGAACTTGAAGGAATTGCAGTGCTGTCATGATGTATCAAAGGTGGAATCACAATTTTACAGAGCAGGTAGCTGTGTCTCCGGTGAGGTTAAATTTGTCCCCACTTGTTTACGCAAAGTGGTAGATGAGGAAGTGGAACTGAAATCATGTATTGTGCTGCTGTGGCCATGAACTCAGCCTCACTGACCTAGAATCTGACAGAAATGAACACATATTCATAATTTCTGGGCTTTCAAAGTTTGTGTATATTTAAGTAGTTCTTTATTACTGTGTCCAAGTGGGACATGGACATTTTAATTTAGTTACCAATTATTGGTCTTTCAGAAAAGGTTGCTTTTGAGCAGCATTATAAAAAGAAAGGTTTACAGGTCAAAAGTTTGCCACCAGATAGATATTATAAGAGACTGAAAATCGGTTTTTCTGTATTCCTCTCTAGTCTTAAAAGGAAACCTTAGGTGATATTGAGTGGGACCTGCATTTTTACTATCTTTTTGTTGAAGTCAATCCAAAATGCCAATGTTTTCTCTATATGAAATTACAGGCGTTTGCTTTCAGTTTGGAAATTAAGGACTATTCAGTTTTTATTCCTTTAAAAATCTTCGCAAAGAAAATATTAAGCTTTGGCGTAATATTACTTACTGTAGCAAGAAGTTCAGTTTAAAGTATAAACTTTTATAAACTTCAAAGTATAACCTAAGGATACTCAGTATCCTTACAAGACTCTCATTAAAGGAACTGACATTTTCTTAAATCAAACTTATGCCTTAATAACAAAGGTTCTTATTAAATGATATGGAAAGATGTAATGAAAATTATCGTAGCATTGCTTTGTTTTTTGATACTAAGTTTCTATTTTTCAGTTCACTTTACTGCTCCTACCTACTTCATTCCCAAATATCCTAGATTGCCAACTTAATATAGTTGGGACAGTGCCATTAATGATCTTAGCTGGAAACATCCATTCAAATTCATGTGTCTTTTGTAAATGGAATAATGGACCATATTCAAATAAAATAAGACAAACTTAGAATACTGTATGTAGAGAATGCATATTACTACCTAGAGCCTGGGAGGAGCCAGGTAGTCTTCCTCTAAGTAATTATGGAAATTTGTTTTAGCAATACCCAGCTTTGCCTTCCTCGATTCCCTCCAATGAGATTTTATTTGACTGTTTTTACCATGCAGGACTATGAAATTGTTGAGGATTTTGTATAACCTTGTCAGTTCTGGTTAATTTAATTAATTTATTTGTTTATTTTACAAAGTAAAAGGGAGTTCTAGTCTATTTTAGATGTGAATCGCTTTCCTACAAGAAAGGATTTTTCTTGTATTGTTAGATAGATGAATTTCAGAATTCCATCCATGCTCTAATCCCTTTATTTGCTTTAGTCATATATGCCTGAACAAGATACTTTCTTGGACCAGCGTTTTGTGCCTCTGTATCCTGGGGATAATATTAGCATCCATGATAGGATCACTTTAGGGATTAATCTGAAGCCACCTAAAGTGCTTACGTTGCATCTATCTGTTGCGTGAAAAAAGACTCAATATTGGTAGCTGCAGTTGTCATCATCAGGCAAAATTTCTGCAGCCCTCCACTTCTCTTTGTAAAATAAGTTAACTGTACTTTTGGAGAGAAATTAAAGTCACTCTTTATAGAAAAATTATATAGCAAATATAGCGAGAAGCCTTTGTAATCGAGAGAAGTGAAAAAAGTAATTTGGTTCTATATCAGTTTTTGTTTCGGTGAACCAACAGTGGATTTTTCTGATTGTGTTACATGTGTCAGTGCAAATCTTTAGAGTGTTTTGCCTAAGAAACTCCTGCCTGGAATACTAAAGTTAGATGCAATTATTTAGAGTTTGTAATGATAAATTAGAATAGACACACCTCTGAGTTAAAAGAATTGTTTACTCAAAGCTTTATGCGGACCAGGAGTTCTACCCTTAAAAGATTGTGCTAATTCAGTTGTAAATAGAGGGAGTATTAAAAAGCGATAGACTGATTTTAACTATCTGTCTTACTATTTTGTTTGGTCCATGTTGATTCCTATTAAAAAAAAAAAACTATTTGTCCTAATGCTTCTTTGTTTTTTTAATTGCTGCTTTATCATAGTATCGAAGCTGTTTGCAGAATTTCATTATATTCATCTCAGGGTAGTTTGAGTACATTGCATGCTGCTTTTCCCTCAGAGCTGTTGGTGATAGCTTTTTTAAAAATTAAGGGTCCTATACCTCCCTTTCCCAACATAATTTCTTTTCAATCAACTGATTCATTGTACCTGCTCTACAAGTAATGAGTTCCACTGAAAACCTGTCATGGCAGCTGCTTCATGCAAAGCATTTCAGTTAGTTTATATTTTCAGAAAATAATTTTTGGTAAGCCATTTAAAAACTATTCAGTCCACTTAATCATAATTTTAATTGAGGAAATGAATTTCATTTTACTTTTATATGGTACTAACAACTTCATTTTCAGAACTTGATGGAAATTACCAAAGCTATTTAGAACATTTTTTTTTTTGGTAGATGAATTGTACAAACGTCTTCAGTTTTACTGAGGTTGAAAAGTCCTAAGTCTTAAAAAAGGAACAGATTCGTTTATTAGTTATAAAGACTGTAGAACTAACAGCAGAGTTTATAAGCAGATGAATTAGTCTGTACTTGTGGAAAGAAAGCTTTTATTTCAATTGCTAATTTGTTTTTGTTTTTTCATTTGAAATGTGCTCTGTGCAGGCTCATCATCAAAGAAGTTAAAATGAAAGTAAAGATAAAATGGTTAATAGTTATCTTTAGTAAATAAAATTTTGGCTTCAATTTCTTGAGGTTAACATGGGGGAGGGCCCAATTCTGTGATTGCCCTATTTACAATTCAGTGATGGATTTTCACTCCAGATAAGAATGAAGTTGATTTCTGAGTTCTTTAGAGATATACTTCCATCTTTACCCCAGTGATGTTGTTTACTTACAAAAAATGAAAGCAAATGTGGACAGTTTTCTTTTGAATACCAAGTATCCTTACAGGTATATTAGAAATTATTAAATATATGTACATTATACATTATATTATGATGTATTAATTACATTAGAATTACTGATGTACTTTCAAGTAATAATTTTTACTATTGCTTGAGTAAACTCAGCAGTATACTAGGAAGAAATGATAGAATCAGATTATATGGTTGAAGTAGAAGTCTTTTGTTTGCCAAAAAGATGGCTTCTGTGGATTAGTATATCCACATGTTGAGGTGCTTAATGAGCATTTAAGCTTTTTATCCAGGGGAGAGGTGTACCTTCCCTTTTGCTCTGTGTTCAGGTGTCATTCAGCTATCACATGACTTCATGAATAAATATGTAAGTTCTGATTTTGACTTGGGGTTATTCAGTATCGCCAATAATATTTTCCCCCTAACTTAAGAAAACAAGAAACCGAGGTCCAGACCTCGGAAGCCACGGAGAACTAGAAATGACGAAAATGAACAGGATGGAGACTTGGAAGGCCCTGTGATCGATGAGTCTGTGCTTTCAACGAAGGAGCTGCTGGGCTTACAGCAGGCTGAGGAGCGGCTGAAAAGAGACTGCATCGACAGGCTGAAAAGGGTAACAGCTTTATTTGTTAGTTAAAATCCTTGTTTTGGTTTAAACTATGGTAGTAATTGGAACATGTGCTTTAATGAGTTATATATCCTACTTTAGTATATAAGCACTATAGATCAGAAGTGATATTCAGTTTGATATAATAAAGTTTCTTTTTCTTTTTTTAGAATTTCTTTTAAAAAACAATTATTAGCATAATGATAGTGACAGTAATTTATTAACAATTTAATGAGTGTACAGGAAATCATCTTCTGGCCAGCTTTTGTTTACCTGTATTTTGTCTCTGTACTCTCTCTACATGTCTAAATATGCATTTATATACAAATATATACATGTCTGTAAATCTCTTCAAATTGTAGCGCCAAGAAACTACCCTACAGCAAAGTACACCTGCAAACTTTGTGATGTTTTAATTGAATCCATTGCATTTGCTCATAAGCATATCAAAGAGAAGAGGCACAAGAAAAACATTAAGGTAAGTGTAATGTAACCTAAACACATATGTTTGTCAGTTATTACTTGTCATCTTTATGACTTTCCTTAAGACTGTGATACTAATAATTTGGTTATTTATATTACTGAATTTATGTTAACCAGAATACTTTATACTGGTCAGATATGTTTTGCTGGGTAGTCTTGTGAATTTCCTTAGGACAGTAGCAGGACGAATGAAGCCAATGCTAGGACCTAGATATGTGTCCTTATGCCAGTAATAACAAAGTAAAGAATATGCCATTACTGTTTCTAATGTTCTTTCCTTACACTTTTTCCTTATTCCTCCCTTCCCTCTATTATCATTTTATGTGCATAAAGAAGTGTGTGCGTGTTTGATAAGATGAAGACTAACACAGCTAAAGGGAGAAGGAGGGCTGAGAAAAATATTCGAGGGTATTATGCAGGGTGTTGTCTCAGTGATTGGTAGAAGGTAAAAATGGTGTGAGTCATTTTTAATCTCAACATTGATCTTAAAAGGAGAAGCAAGAGGAAGAGTTGCTCACCACGTTACCCCCGCCTACACCCTCCCAGATAAATGCAATTGGTATTGCCATTGACAAAGTGGTACAGGAGTTTGGCTTACACAATGAGAACTTGGAACAGAGACTAGAAATTAAACGTATCATGGAAAATGTGTTCCAACACAAGTTACCAGGTATTTTCTAGATTTGTTTTTCTTTTTAGCTACCTAAAATACCCCATTCATTTTTCTTACCATTAGTAATTTTTGCCTAATAGAAATCAGTTTGCCATGTTCTAAAGCTCTCGATTTTTTGTTTTTTATGTTTTTGTACTGAAGCTCTTTATGTTTTTGTTTTTCCTGGCTTACCCTAGGGTAGCAAAGACTTTTACATATGTTGTTATTAACCTGTCTTCATTGTGAATTTCTTGTGTTCGTTTACATGTCCCATATTATTAGAGCACTGTGGGACTCTTGTGTATATGTTGTGTTTACCTTTCTATTTTCCATCTCTGAGTTCAGTTCCTTTTTTAGTTGAAGTATAATTGACTTACAGTATATCAGTTTCAGGTGTACAGCATAGTGATAGCAATACTTTTTATACATTACAAAATGATCACCACATCTTTCTACCTATGGACATTGACAGAATATTTTGAGTTAAAGTGTCCTGGAGTCATTTTCAAGTTCTCTCTTTCCAGAAAAGGTTCTGTTTAACCATGCTTAAAAGAATTGCACCATCTAAAATGAGCTTTGAAACTAATGTATAATAAATTTTGTGCACTGTTGAATTGATGTTTCCAAGTTATGTCTATGGAGCCATGAAAAACTATTTTTTATAGAAAGCTCCACAAGTGATTCTAATCCACAGCCAGGGTTGAAATCACTATTTGAATTTATCATTGTACTACCCATCAAACTATTAATTTTACTGAAATATTCATATAGTATGATTCATATTCATATATTTGTGTTCAGAAAAAATAAAGAACAAGAAATCTGTTCATTTCCTTATATTAGGTATCTCATCTTTGATGTTATAGACAGGTTCCTGAGATGTCATTTGTAATTTTGATTTTTGTCATAGATTTCCATTGTGAAATTGAGTGTACTTTGTCTTGGAAAAATTGTTAAAACCCAAATAAATTACTTGACTTAACCTGGGAAAGAAAAAAGATAAAAAGTTCCTTTTTTTGGCCCAACAGTTGTAAAACATTGGGGGGGAAATGCCATAAAATAAATATAGGTGGTACCCATACACACATCTTCCTCTAAAGAGTGACTCACTTGCTGCCTAACATTTTAAGTTATATCAGTGATAAACCACTTTCTAAAGTTTTCCTGAAAAGATTGTATTATGTTAAACTTTTTGTTCATAACATAATGAGTATTCATGTTGAAAATAATATAATGCTGATTTTTATGATTATTGTTTTACTGAACCATGATCTTATAGTAAATTATATCTGTGTATGCTTTCAAAAAGGTAAATGAAGTATCTGCATTAACTCTTCACTGTACTCCGAGGTTTATAAACATATAACAAAGTTAGACATCTCTTGTTGACTTCCATATTTTAAAAATGATTTCAGCTAGTATTTATCTCTGCAAAATGTGAATAAAGGAAATATTAACGTATTTTACAACTGGTATGAAAAGAGTGGCTATAAAAGTAAACTGCATTCAATGCAGTCTTCCCTTTTAAATAAAATAACAGTGAAAGCAAGAGCAAAGAGTCACCCATTCGTATCCTTTCATTGTGCCAGACTTGAATACTGTTTTTCTTTTGTGTGTAGTTTTAATTGATGGTTCCATTTCTGAAATAGCAGTTTTTTGCATTAACTTTTGAGAAATTTTACTTTATAAATGACTTCTATTTATTAAAAAAAATTTTTTTTTAGATTGTTCTCTGAGATTATATGGGTCATCCTGTAGCAGATTGGGTTTCAAAAATTCGGATATAAACATTGACATTCAATTTCCAGCCATTGTAAGTACAAAATAAATGTTAGAATTTTCACAGAGTGGTGTGGAAGTTCTATTTTTTTCCTCTAAATGTGAGCTATATGTGGATATATTTTAGATGTTTGAGGACAGTTTAAGTGTAATTTTTTTTTTCCCCTAAAACTACTTTGTTTTTAAAAGTATACTTTTTTCCCAAAAAATTTATTTTACTGCTCTTCTGCATGCCTTCACTTCTAAAGAGTATTTCTTCTTATTCTACATATCTTTCATGCTTGCTTCAAACACTGGTTTTTTTTTAACCATGTGAATCTGATGGCGTTACTTAGCTCTATTAATTTGAAAAGATTACATTATCTTGACAATTGACAATTCAGCTTTGCAGTGGCAGCAAAGGATTTCAGATTTCAAACAGGTGTGGTGTGTGTGTATGTATATATATATATGTATGTACACACACACCCATACATACATATAAACATTTAAGACCTGCAAGCTCGATTTGTTCCTAGTTTCCTCTTACATACACTCACCTTGTAAAAATAATTACACTTTTGAGGAACTGCACCTAGCCGAGATTTCTGGTTTAAACAAGGTTCAGAAAGATGTTGATGAGTCAGAACTTTAAAACTGGAAGGCACTTTAATAGGTTATTCATTTACTTACTGGTGGTTCCTGCAGGCCAGTTTGCAAATGGTTTATGCCCATTTACTTGGGTTACTGCTTAAACATAGAAATAAAGATTTCTGACCTCCTCCCCCAAATTTTGAATTTCATACTCTCTCATTCCTTGCCATCGCAATTGCTATAGCTACCTGGTCAGTTGACCAAGATTCTACTTTTCTTTTAACCTTAAATTCTAATTAATATTTTACCAGCATGGCAGTTATTTTGATTTCATGTCATTCATTCATTCTTCGAGCCTGTGTGATATGCCAAGACTATAATAGGTTCTAGAGTCCAAAAATAATATGATTGCTTCTTCAAGAAATTCATACCTAGTGAAGGAGATAAGTAATTATGTATAGATAATTAATTATAATAAGAGCAATTCAGAAAAACAAGGTTCTGTGACAGAAAACAAGCAGTCCTGGAGCCTCTTTGAATGGATGACATTTAAGCTGAACTCTAAAAGATGAAAAGGGATGGAGAGAGTGAAGGAGTGTTTTGCCTTGAGGGCACATCATATGCAGGCATTTTGAGCATGGCCTGTTCAAGGAGCTAAAGGGAAAATTGTTAGGGCTTTGAAGGGACCTAGAGAAAGAGGAGCATAAGATTAGGATAGAGATGTAGCCTGGATCCCAAAATACAGGAAGCTGGAATTTCATTTTGACCTAAGGACATTAAGTAACCAGACTGAGAGTTTTAAGGAGGGTCAGGACTGGATCTAATGCATGGTTTTAAGTGGTTTTGGTTCCCTATGTAGCAAGGATTAGAGAAAGGCAAGACAGAAAGAAGTGAACACCAGTAAGCAACCTGTTGAAGTAGTCTCACAGAATAATACCCCCAGGAAGCAACTTAAAGCACATGTACCAGAAGCAGTGGCACCCCAGGTACTCTTGCCTGGAAAATCCCACGGACGGAGAAGCCTGGTGGGCTGCAGTCTGTGGGGTCGCTGAGAGTCGGACAGGACTGAGCAACTTCACTTTCAGTTTTCACTTTCATGCATTGGAGAAGGAAATGGCAACCCACTCCGGTGTTCTTGCCTGGAGAATCCCAGGGGCAGGGGAGCCTGGTGGGCTGCTGTCTATGGGGTCGCATAGAGTCGGACACAACTGAAGCGACTTAGCAGCGGCAGCAGCGGCTTCACAGCTTCTAGCCACAGCTTTGGAGAAGGCAGTGGCAGCCCACTCCAGTACTCTTGCCTGGAGAATCCCATGGATGGAGGAGCCTGGTAGGCTGCAGGCCGTGGGTTTAGGAAGAGCCAGACATGACTGAGCAACTTCACTTTCACTTTTCACTTTCATGCATTGGAGAAGGAAATGGCAACCCACTCCAGTGTTCTTGCCTGGAGAATCCCAGGAACAGGGGAGGTGGGCTGCTGTCTATGGGGTCACACACAGTCGGACATGACTGAAACGACTTAGCAGCCCAGCAGTAGCAGCCACAACTTGGAGGTTTGCTGAGAGGCTAATTCACTAACTCATGAATTAGTGAATCAGGAGTTAACTGAGTAGTCAGTCTCTTTTTGCCCACAGTCATCATCTTTCAGTGCTCATCTCTCTGTGTCTGACTGTGTGCACAAAGCACAATGATTAGTTCCTTTACTCAGATAGTAAGGTGCTTTCTAGTTTGGAGAGGCATTTGGGTAACTTCAGATGACTGTGTATTATCTCAGTGAAGCCAGAGTACTTATGAATTATTTGATGTATTCATTGATTTATTTCCTAGATGTCTCAGCCAGATGTTCTCTTACTTGTCCAAGAATGTTTAAAGAACAATGGTAAGGCCAAATTCTTTCCACATTTTGTTGTTAAATTTTTCTTTTGTCTATAATTTTAAATATCTTATTTTTCAAGCTTTGAAAATAGGAAGTCATGTTTTTTGATTTACTATATGAGTAATAGTCAAGCAAAAAACTAAAGCAAATGCCCATGAATTATTAGCAGGTTAATTGGAGTCTTGTTAGTTGTTCTACTATGCAGAATAACTATTTTGGAAGTAAAGCTTTTTGCTTGGTGATAATGTCACAATTTGTAAAGATTATACAGGTCCTAGCCTAAGACTGATAAAAGTCAAAATATGTAAAATTTACTCTTGAAGTTAAAACTAAAGAATGTTCATCTGTATTCCATGGCTCAAATTAATACTTTATGAATAATAAATAGTATGACTCAACTCAGATTAATGAATCAACAAATAATGGTTCCTGGGTATGTTATCATATGTCTCAAAGTAATGTCCAACTGGAACTTGACAGCTTGTGTGCTTTCCATAGGCCTGGTTAAATTGTCTCATCCCTGGATTAGTCTTTCCCATCCTTTTTGTTTTGACTGAATGAAATGTTTAAACTTTTCTTCTTACTTCAGTCAGTATGTATGTTGATCCCACATGTTTTAGTAGCTTTTGCAGCAGTTTTGTTTTTTATTGTCCTATCCATATTTATAATAATGTTAGTGACCTAACATTTAAATGTTCTGGTTCAATAATGTAGCCATTTCTAATCAGACATTAATTTTGTAAAAAAGAGATTTAAATTAATGTGATTACTTGATTCTTGAATATAATACTTTTTCCTTTTCAAGTCATTTTTATTTCATAATCATCTCTTAAGAGCTTTATTGCATAATGGTCTTTCAAAAGACCCAACAGATGATACGCAGCTGGTACTTGTACTTTATCTAATTGTGCTTTTAAACAAAGGCTTAATTAACTAATTTGTGTAATATTCTTTTCTTTTTCAGACTCTTTTATTGATGTTGATGCAGATTTCCATGCTCGGGTGCCAGTGGTGGTGTGCAGAGAAAAGCAAAGGTCTCTGTTTTTTTAAGCTGTTTATTAAGTATCAGCTTGCCAGAAGCAATTGTACTTTACTACATCTTAATGTCCAGTTTCTAGAATTACAAGCTCCTATGTGTTAATTTCATAAGCTTGCTATTAGCTTTCTCCCTCTACTGTTGGTGTTTAACCCAAGAGGAAAAGGTATTTTATTTTAAAAAGAAGAAAAGTACTTAAAAGGAAAAAATATAGAAAGGAAGCATTTTGATCCATTTCAGTAAAAAAAAAAAAAAAAAAAAAACTATCAAATAGTTACTTGCTCTGATCACCTTTATTTGCCATTCTTTTTAGCAGCATTTTAAACAGTACTGAAAACAGTTGGTATGACTTCACTCAGCTCTCCCTCTCCATCTGGAAACACTCCCATTCCCACTGTAGATGGGTGGTTTGTAGGCTGTAATGAGTCACCATCAAGCAGATTCCTCCAGCTAGGGAAAACACTTTTGCTCCTACTAAGATGAATTCATACTCCCATTAGAAACATTTTACACTTCTTTGCATTTCTCCTTAAAAACTGTTTTAATATAAGAAAATGTGACAGCTTTAGTTCTTAAAAAATAAAGTTTACCCAGAAAATAGCTGCCCTATCTTTTTTAAGCCAGTTATTTAAATGACCCATAAAGGTTTAATGAGTTTTTTATTTTCATTTTTAAGGTATTTATTATCAGTGTAAATTAGTTGGTGGTAGTGTAAAAGAAACCTGATACCTATCTTTCTCTTTTTTCTTCCCGTTGTCTCCCTTACCTCCCAACCAGTGGTCTTCTTTGTAAAGTGAGTGCAGGAAATGAAAATGCTTGTCTGACAACAAATCATTTAACTGCCCTTGGAAAACTAGAATCAAAGCTGGTTCCTCTGGTGATTGCATTTAGGTACTGGGCAAAGGTAGGTTTGAGTTCTTTAAATGAATGAATACATTCTGTGTATGCCTAGGCAGTGCACTTTGATTTTTACGTGGTTCATTTAATCTTAAATGTTTGGATGCATATTTATAGACATCAAGAAAGTTGGTATCTGAGTATTAGAAATTTTAATGTATATAGAAAGAAAAAATGTTTCTGTTTGACTATAGCATATTGTTCAAAAGATCAGTGATTTATGATCTTATTAAAAATTAGATTTGTAGGTCAAATCTGAGTTATAGCCTACAAGTTTACATTTTATCTAGTTTCCTGAAGTGAGTTTCAGATATAGGAGAGTTGAGATAAAGCCTCTTATACCATCCAATAATAAACCCATGCTTAGTCATGTTGACTCATTGCGACCCCATGGACTGCAATCCTCCAGGCTCCTCAGTATGTGCAATTTTGACAAGAATACTGGAGTGGGTTGCTGTTTCCCTCTCCAAAGTATCTTCCCAACCCAGGGATCGAACCTGCATCTCCTGTATTGGCAGGTGGATTCTTTACCACTGAGCCACCTGCGAAGCCCCAATAATATACCCAAAGATTCCCAAAAATGAAAGCCACTATGTGATCTTGCTTTACATTTCTACAATATTTTAAACACGGTATCCTAACAATGCTCAGATGAACACGAGAGCATCACATTTCTCCAAAATGTAAGGTCCCATCATGATTGTAAACTTGAGATTCTGTATAGAAAAAAGCCAAAAGCTTTATGGATTAGGACATGGCGGTGACAATACATAATTCCTGTTGCTTGAGTCAAAGATGCAACAGGGACAGAGGATGCCCCACTCTTAATTGAGTGAATTGGTAATCACAATACGTGTGCTTTGAAAGCAGCCTCCTACTTCATCACTAAGTTGTTATTTTCTGCTAATGCTAATTGGTTTGCCTGCTTTCTTTCCTCTAATTACGTTTCTGACCAAAGCATGCATTTTCAAGGTAGCAGCTAAGCGTGAGGGGGCCATTAAACTGAGCAAAGCCAATTGGCCTACGTTTGAGATTGAATCATTATTTTGACTTCATTAACAAGTTTTTGAACCAAGTGAATGGATTTACCATGGATATCAAAACACAAATAGATTTTTAGAGCCTTTCACAAGTGAGTTTAGTTAACAAAATGAAAAATTTGAAGTGGAAACTGTCACTGAAAACCGCAGTATGTGTTTACAACACAAGTATAAGGAAGTTGGGTATTTTGTCATTGTGGAGTTTCATTTGAAGAGTAAATCACTTGATAAACGGAAATGAATTAACAGATTTTAGACCAAATTGCATAAATGACAAATTGGTACAAAAGAATGCTTATTCTCTTTTCTCTCATTTGTAGCTTTGCAGTATAGATCGCCCTGAAGAAGGAGGTTTACCACCTTATGTGTTTGCTCTGATGGCCATTTTCTTTCTTCAACAGAGGAAAGAACCCCTTCTGCCTGTTTATCTAGGATCATGGGTATAAAACATTTTTTGCTTATGTATCCAATATTGATTTTATTATGGAGCCACAATCCCTTGAGCATAATTTTAAAGTCTAAAAACCTAACCGAACTGACATGAATTTATTAATCCTGTTATTGTGAAAATTTATGCCTCTCACTGCTGAAATATTAATGTGTTTAGCTACAAGATGCTGCCATGTACTCTGCTAGGGAGACTGTTACTTTTCTAAACTGAAGAAACTTATAATTTATGGAGCACATGATCTTGAGGTTTATAGACAAGAGAATGTGAACCACATTATCATTTGCTACACACTTCTTTGGGTATAGTTTTATAATTCGATACTTGAATTTATGTATCACCTCCAGACAGACCGTAGAAAGCATTCAGTTCGTTATCACTTTCTTTTACTGGATTTTTTGTTCTCTTTCTACCCTGTTCCCTGTGAAACAAAAGAAAATGTAAATGCTGAGATTGCTACTCATACCACAAGATGCAGAACTTAGAAGTCACCTCTTAAATAATATTTTGCTATAATCTTTAAGATGAATAAGACTTCAGTAAGGTGACCACTCTTTCTTTCTGGATAAATTAAAGTTGAGCTGATTTATTCAAATAGTAAGTTTAATTAATCAAAGTCAAAATGAGGTTATTTTCATTCTCTTGAAGTGCCTCACTTTTAATCCCTAGGTGAAATTCCTTGATAAAAGTCTTATGTGTATCCTTATTTTATAAAAAGCTTCACTTTTAATCCCTAGGTGAAATTCCTTGATAAAAGTCTTATGTGTATCCTTATTTTATAAAAGCTTCACTTGGTAAAAGCTCACTGTGATACATCCAGTATTTTAACTACTTGTCTTCTTACCATATCCAGGATTCTCATCATTTAAGGAGGAGATGTTCCAGAGCTGTAGTTCTTATATATATAAAAAATAAGATTTTAGGGAATTTTTTTCTTTATACTATATGTGTTGAGAATCAAGCAAGGACCTTTATCAGGCAGACCCTGAGAACAAAGGCTGAAGCAGAAACACTGTCCTGGCTTTAGGAATTGCAGTCTGCTGTGCTGCGACCCAGTTGCCTTAAGAGAGTTCTCGTTGTGCTTGTGGTACTGAAATGAAAAAATTCAGGGTATCCTTGCTAGTCTGTTCTGGTGAAGGAAAGGGTGAGAGAACAAAGTCAACCCTTAGTTGACAAATAACCCTTTTCATCAGACGTAAGTCTGATAGGAAAGTCTTTGAAAAAGTCTTTGAAGTGTTCTTTTCACTTTGATCCAAGAGAGAGAGGAGTTTAAGATACAACCAAACCAGCTGGACTCCTGGGCCAAAAAGTGCCTGAGAAGAGGTTGGCTGTGTTGCCATATCACTGCTGTCTTAGTGAAATCTGCCTTTTCTTGTGTCTTCATCTTCTCTGAAGTGGGCATCTGTCACTGATGTGAAGATGCAGGGAAAAAACGCGCTTCTCTTCTGGTGATGGGAGTCTCCTCAGGATTTGCTTCAGAGAAACATGAATACTTTTGTCTATAGCCAAGTGTATTATTTCCTTGGCAGTGATACTTGAAGTTCTCTAAGATGACAGAATTTGGTTTTGATTATGCCATTTATTTTTGAAAATTTAGTGACAAAAATAAGTATATAGTGGTCAAACACTGGATTGAACTGTATATATCAAAAAAGGCAGACTACAGCCTGACCCAAAGTAATCTTAGTTTTCACCTTTTTAAACTAGTCAGGTATCAGTGTGCTGGTTTCTGCTAGAGTATTAATCAAAAATATACAGGAAAAATACAGAAAAGAAATTCAGTGCCTTGTTCATGCCAGATATTTATATCACTGTTTCTGTAGAAAATCTATTGAAAACCTCAAAATTACGTGAATGAAAGTATCCAAACTGTTAACTTCTTCAAAATCTTTAAATCACTCTGTATGTTAGTCATTGTACTAAGCCCTGAAAGTAATACATGGGTGAATAAGATGAGATTCTTTGTCAAGAAGTATAGAGTATCCTATTTCTGTGCTCTGATCTGTGTGTTCAAAAATCTTTTGGCCATTCTCTTCCCAAACTACTCAGATCTCTTTCATGTTGGAGACTGTCTCTCTGACCTTTTACTCCCAATTAAAATTTCCGTTTTATTATCATTTGATACTGATATGTGAGTTCTGAATGATAACTAGCTGTAACCCTGTCTTCTTAGACTCTTTAATCCCCTACAACAATATTTTACTAGTCTCCAAGTAAATTTTTTTTGAATCATTCTTACTTTAGATTATATAAACTTAACTCTTAGGAAACAATTATTTTCACTTTAAGAATGCCAGATAATACAGTAGAAAGAAGAGTAGTGTCAAGTGTTAAAAGCTCGCCAGCCCTGAGAGTCACCCAGGATTTGCCACTAAAATCCTTATAACCTTGAGCAAGTTGTTTAATCTCTGAGCCTTGGGGAAAGACTCATCTGAGGAATTTTGAAATGAGATCATGAATGTGGAACTCCTAGAACAAGGTAGGAGAACAGATGTGGTCCTTTTCCCCCTCAATAGAAAGTCAAGTTCCTCTTATTGGGTGGAGGTTTGAACTCCTAAACAAGTGATCCTTCTGGAAATAACAGCTGTAAATTCTCAACAAAACACATAAAATAACAACCTGAAGGCTCTGGAGACTGAAAAACTCAGACAGACTTTAGAGAGAAGCCAAAAATTGAGCAAATGACCAACACAGAGTGAGTTCCTATTTTTCAGTGGCTTTACCGTAAAGGCTTTGCTAGTAGAAAAGCCACTCCTCTTTCTGGGCAGAGGACCTAGGGCCACCAAATAATAAGGGGAGAAAGAACAAAGAGAGAAAATACAGAGAGTGGAACCCTTAATTCTTTCTGGCCACTCAGCACATCTCTGACTCATTGTTGATCAGTCCAGTGCACCATATAAGGATCTTGGAAGTCATCGCTCCAGCTGAGCGTGCTGAAAATCAACAATTCTTATTAGATCCTTCATAGAAGTGGGGTCATGGAGAAAACCACTGGCCCCCAAATTGGAGAGACAGGCAGGTTATATAACTTGTCAGAGCAGAAACCCAGGGACAGAATCCTGCCTCTGGAACCATTACCAGGCTAAGAAAACTGTGATTCTGGAAGTTCAGTTTGGATAAGCATGAAAGTGGAAAAATAGCAGAGGGCCCATTCATAGGGTGCTCATTTCATGAATTTTATCTCCAGAAATGCCCACCAGGTTCTCAGGGTAAAGATCCAGGAAAAATCCTCTATCTAGGAAAAAGGTTGTCGATTTGACATGCCTAGAACATTCTGCTGTCTTAGGTAAAAGCCTGCCCTCAAGGGAAACAATTTTTCCAGAGCCAAGTTGGACTATAAAGAAAGCTGAGCACGGAAGAATCGATGATTTTGAACTGTGGTGTTGGAGAAGACTCTTGAGAGTGCCTTGGACTGCAGGGAGATCCAGCCAGTCCATCCTAAAGGAGATCAGTCCTGATTGTTCATTGGAAGGACTGATGTTGAAGCTGAAACTCCAATACTTTGGCCACCTAATGCAAAGAGCTGACTCATTTGAAAAGACCCTGATGCTGGGAAAGATTGAGGGCAGGAGGACAAGGGGATGACAGAGGATGAGATGGTTGGATGGCATCACCGACTCAATAGACATGATTTTGAGTAAACTCGGGGAATTGGTGATGGACAGGGAGACCTGACGTGCTGTGGTCCATGGGGTCACAAAGAGTCAGACATGACTGAGTGACTGAACTGAACCTCCTTGTTAAAGTGCTGAACTCAATATGCCAACCAATTTGGAAAACTCAGCAGTGGCCACAGGAGTGGAAAAGGTCAGTTTTTATACCAGTCCCAAAGAAAGGCAATGCCAGAAATGTTCAAACAACCCCACCATTGCACTCATCTCACATACTAACAAAGTAATGCTCAAAATTCTCCAAGCCAGACTTCAACAGTATGTGAACTGTGAACTTCCCAGATGTTCAAGCTGGATTTAGAAAAGGCAGAGGAACCAGAGATCAGATTGCCAACGTCTACTGGATCATCAAAACAGCAAGAGAGTTCCAGAAAAACATCTACTTCTGCTTTATTGACTATGCCAGAGCCTTTGTGTAGATCACAAGAAACTGGAAAATTCTTAGAGATTGGGAAAACCAGACCACCTTAGCTGCCTCCTGAGAAATCTGTTGCAGGTCAAGAAACTTAGAACCAGATATGGAGCAATGGACTGGTTCCAAATTGGGAAAGGAGTACATCAAGGATGTATATTGTCACCCTGATTATTTAACTTATATGCAGAGTACATCATGCGAAATGCCAGGCTGGATGAAGCACAAACTGGAATCAAGATTGCTTGGGAGAAATAGCAGTAACCTCAGATATGCAGATGACACCACCCTTATGGAAAAAACAAAGAATTAAAGAGACTCTTGATGAAAGTGAAAGAGGAGAGTGAAAAAGTTGGCTTAAAGCTCAACATTCAGAAAACTAAGATCATGGCATCCGGTCCCATCACTTTGTGGCAAATAGATGGGGAAACAATGGAAGCAGTAAGAGACTTTATTTCGGGGGCCTCGAAAATCACTGCAGATGGTGATTGCAGCCATGAAATGAAAAGACGCTTACTCCTTGGAAGAAAAGCTGTGGCCAACCTAGAGAGCATATTAAAAAGCAGAGACATTACTTTGCTGACAAAGGTCCATCTAGTCAAAGCTATGGTTTTTCCAGTGGTCATGTGTGGATGTGAGAGTTGGACTATAAAGAAAGCTGAGCACCGCCGAATTAATGCTTTTGAACTGTGGTGTTAGAGAAGACTCTGAAGAGTTCCTTGACTGCTAGGAGATCCTAAAAGGAAATCAGTCCTGAATATTCATTGGAAGGACTGATGCTGAAGCGAAACTCCAATACTTCGGCCACTTGTTGTGAAGAACTGACTCATTGGAAAACACTTTGATGCTGGAAAGATTGAAGGCCAGAGGAGAAGGGGATGACAGAGGATGAGATGGTTGGATGGCATTACTGACTCAGTGAACATGAGTTTGAGCAAACTCTGGGAGTTGGTGATGGATAGGGAAGCCTGGTGTGATGGATAGGAAAGCCTGGTGTGCTGCAGTCCATGGAGTCGCAAAGAGTCGGACACAACTAAGCAACTAAACTGAACTGAGCCACCTTGAGATTTATCAGGGCCTGACTGACCTGGGGCAAGGAAAAATAGCCGACTCCAACATTCTGTTGTTTGCTGTCTCACTTCAGATTGGCAGGACTGAGAAACACGAAATGACAGTTGCAGCCCAGAATCACAGTCTCACTAAAAGCTGAGACCTCATAGAACTATAGGATATCTCCCCTCTCTTCACAGCTTACTGCAGCATCATTCGGCCTCCTGTGTAATAATGAGGTTACAGTAGAAAGATTTCATTTAAGAAGTCTCTTGGGAAATCCAAAAACGGTAGAGGAGACAAAAACAAGGATACCAACAGAAGTTATAGCCCCTTGACATCTACAGCTACAATAAACAGTACATTGCCTGACTCCAGCCAGATAAAGGGAAAAAAACCTCACACCACAGGGTTTTACCCAGCTTTCAACAAAAAAATTATAAGGCATACTAAAAGGCAAAATCATAGTTTGAGGAAACAGAGCAAGCATTGGAATTATTTCACCAGGAGTTTCAACAATATGACTTAATATGCTTAGGGCTCTAGAGGAAAAAAAATAATAAGCTTTACTCAGTAGAAACTTCTTAAACTGAAAAGCAAGGACGAAGAAAAGAATGAATAAGAAATAGAATATCTAAGAGTTGCAGAACAATTACTAAGGGTTATAGGGCCTGGCATGCTGCGATTCATGGGGTCGCAAAAAGTTGGACACGACTAAGCGACTGAACTGAACTGAACTGATAGGCTCCACTCTCTGTGGATTTCCTAGGCAAGAATGCTGGAGTGGGTTGCCATTTCCTCCCCGGCAGGGATCTTCCTAGCCCAGGGATTGAACCCACATCTGCATTTCAAATGAACTCTTTTTTTTACTACTGAGCCATCTGGGAAGCACCACCTAGGCCCTAGAAAAGACTACATTTCATCCTGAATTAGAAGGAAATTTTTATGAGCAGGGGAGTGACATGATGTCTTATGGTTTAGGATTGTTCTATCAGGTAAACCACAGAAGTTGTCCATTTAATGTGAAAATACATTGGAGAATCAGGCTACCCCAGTCATACCCTAACCCATAATTCATTATGTAGGTTAGTATGTTTAAAGGCTGGGAAAAATCCCACTATACCTACCGTAAAGAAATCTGTTCACATTTGTTCCACATTTCTTAGATCTTTTGAGCCTATGCTTTTCTTTAGCATCTTAACCATGTCCAAAGAAAAACTGTTTATTTAGTGCTTACTATATGCCATGCCCTGTCTGAATGCTTTATGTCCATTATTTTTTCCATAACTATCCCATTAAGGAGATGCTAGTATTACCCCTTTTTACAAGAACCTGAGACATAAAAGAAAACAAGGACTTAGTGAAGGTCTCACAGCTAGTGCCTAAGAGAGTGAAGTTTGGGCCTAGGTGGTTTTACACCAGAACCATGGCCTTAGGCCTAGGACATGGTCTGTTAGACTATTTACTAAAAAATATTTCCAAAAGGCCTTCCATTGTGGCTCAGCTGGTAAAGAATCCGCCTGCAATGCTCAAGACCTGGGTTGGGAAGATCCCCTGGAGAAGGGAAATGCTACCCATTCCTGTGTTCTGGCCTGGAGAATTCGCAGAGTTGGACATGACTGAGCAACTTTGACTTCACTGTTTCCAAAAATCACCATTTCTTTTGCAAATCAAAACCTTGATTTTTTTCTCTTTAAATTTACAGATGTCTCAAAGATAATCTTTTGATAAAAGACGCCTTTCATATGTTGAGTGAACTGTGTTACTTTTCATTTCTTCCGGATTAATATGCTGTGATTGTTTTAAAATCATTTCTGCCTTAAAATGTGTGTTCAATTTTTCCTAGATTGAAGGATTCTCACTAAACAAATTAGGAAACTTCAACCTTAAAGAAATTGATAAAGACTCTGTGGTCTGGGAATACACTGATAATGTTGCAGGGGATGTGGACTCAACAAAAGAGGAGGCACCAAAGGAAATGGCCATTAAAAAGGGACAGGTCTGTTCTCTCTCCTGTCTGGTCTTACCATTTATTTTTTAAATCAGTTGTTAATTGTGGAGTTTATGAGTTAGCTTTCCTCTCTTCTTTCCTCAACTATCTATTTCATAGCTGTTTAATTTCTAGTCTGTTCAGTTCTTTGAATAGACAAGGAATAAAAGGTAAAATTGCAAATCATTGAATCCACAGTTACGTGGTTTCTTCTCTGTGTAAGGTGCTGTGAAAGAGGCTTAGAATTCAAAAATAAGTTCCTATCTATCCTCCAAGAGCTTAGGTCTTAGGTTATATTATGAGGTTTAAATATAAGAAAAGTTAACTAACCTCAAATTGCTAAAGTAACAGTGAATAAGCCTATGGTAGTATACGTGTCCTTACTCATAGGTTAGTAGTGAGAAGGAGAATTTATGAACAAGGAACGAGCTGTCATTAGAATTTCAAACAACAGATCTAAGTAACCTAACAGTAGGATTCTGACCCAAATTGGTAAACAGTCTCCATGAGCTTTCCCATATCCCTTTGGGAAAAAATGACAATAATATCCACAAAATACCTCTGAGACTGGGATTCTAATCTCAGCTCTTTACAAACAGGTCATGTCACTCCTGTAGTCCTTGTTTACTCTGGCCTAAAATGAGGAGATATTGGTGAATCACATATTCTTGGTTTTGTTGAAGGGAAGAGAATGGTGGTGGCACCCTACCTGAGCTGCCACCAGAACACACCACTTGTGTCATTTGTCTGTTTGGGGGTTCCAGTGTTGGCTAAGAGCACAGACTATGAAGCCAGAATATTTGAATTTGTATCCAGCTCACCCACTTCTAGCTGTGTGTCTTTGGGCAGGTGGCTTAATCTTTCTGTGCCCCAGTTTCCTCACCTGTAAATGGAGATGATATTGGTACCTTCTCATAGGGTCATCAATTTATAGAATGCTTAGCTCAGTGCCGAGCATATGGTAAGCACTCAGTAAATGCTAGCTACTAATGGGGTCGCTAAGAGTCGGACATGACTGGGCAACTTCACTTCCCTTTTCACTTTCATGCATTAGAGAAGGAAATGGCAACCCACTTCAGTATTCTTTCCTGGAGAATCCCAGGGACAAGGGAGCCTGGTGGGCTGCCGTCTACGTGGTCGCACAGAGTCGGACATGACTGAAGTAACTTAGCAGCAGCAGCAATCTTACTTTATTTGAAAAACAGTCTTCTCTATGTTTTTTAAAAAATAACAACAATGTAAGTACCACTAGTCTAGGTATGTCAGAGGTCTCTTTAAGTTCCATGTTATGATATTGTGAAGTCATTTCAGTGAGATGTTGAATATATGGATAAAGAGATGAGATCTAATGGAACTTTCCACTTCTGGGGTTTTCTCCGTGTCCTCAACTGTTGTTTGTGGGACCAAAACAACTACATTTTTAATCAGGTTTAGTTTGTAAATCCACCTGATGACTTTATCTTATTTCACAGAACCTTTGTGTTGAGATTTACTGAATAAATCTATGACCACACCACTTATTTTGAAGCTTGATATATTAAAGTGCAATTGGAGGCAAATTTGTATACCCTAGAAGGAAAGGCTACTGCTGAAAGACCATTTAAATACTTTTATCTTTGCATTTGAATGCTAATTGCAGAGATTAATCATGCTGCCACTTCTAAAATTAAGTGAGGTCTGGATAGTGTTGACATTGCATAGTGTGGTGAAAGAGCACTGGCCTGGGATCAGGAGACATTGTTCTTTTGCCACGCAAGCCACATAAACTCTTTGGGTTTCAGTTCCTTCTCTTGTAGTATATGGGAGTTGAACTAAATTACCTCTTAAGAGCATCTACAGTTGTGACATGGTTTCAATCATAAATGGATTTCTTATATTTAAAAAGACTATACCTAAATGAAAAAATACAGATAGCAACCAGTCTACCAGATGCTTTCCTTTGTTTCTGATTTAATCCTCATAACTATCCTGTGTTATAGGTGGTATCATCCCTACTCTGCAGATAATGATAGCGACCATTTTTTGAACATGTGTGCCAGGCACTGTGCTAAGCTCTTAACAGACTCTCTCTCACTCAGTCCTCCCAACAGCCCTATGAGGTGGGTACTGTGATCCTCATTGTTCAGATGAGGAAACCAAGGCTTAGACAGCTTATATATCATCACCAGGATCAGACACAGCTAGTAAATGGAAGAGCTGGATTTGAAAGCTTAGCATGTCCCATTCAAAGGCCAGTTCTCTTCACTTCTGAGTTATACTGCCAGTCCAAGAATGAAGAAGCTAAGTCACGAAGCGGTCAAAACCTGTGAAGTGACAAAGTCAGTATTTGGACCCTCTTTTTCTTTTCTAAGTCCTTTGAACTTTCCACTGTATTATATCACAGTATGTCACATCTTATCATGAGTCTGTGAGTGGAAAACTTGTATTAATTTCTGAAATCAAGGGTTATTTATTCGACTTTAAAATCAGTTGCTGCTGGAAGAACCAATGAACTTAATGTAACTTCTCAGAGCAAGTGAGAGGAGCATTTTTCCTTCTACTCTGTGCAAACAACTGCAGTCCATTTCTGTGTCTTAACGGTGTAAAGGCGCCCCCCGGCGGCAGGAACAGGGAGAACTCAGTGCTGAGAATAGTAGCAGTGAAGCACAGTTCTCTCCACCTGCCCTTAAGACTTCAAAAGTGCTGCCTGGTTATGTGCTGCCTGTCTGTTCCAATGATACTGACTAGGTTTTAACATAACTTTAATCCCAGATTTCAGTGAAGGAATGCTGTTTTCTCACAATCAAAATAGAGCCTAGAATGTGATTTATCAAGATAGATTGCCGATTCATATCTTTGCTAAGGTTTTCTGGATATTTTAATTTGATGCTTGAAGATCGCTGATTTTTCAGATTGTACTGACATCTGAAATAACCTGTATATTTTCTCTTTGCTGTTAATAGGTATCATTAATATTTGATTCAAAACAGCAGCCTTCAGTACCAGTTGGGCAACTCTGGGTGGAATTGCTTCGATTCTATGCTTTAGAATTTAATTTGGCTGATTTAGTGATAAGTATCCGTGTCAAAGAATCGATATCTCGTGAATCAAAGGATTGGCCCAAAAAACGCATTGCCATTGAAGGTATCTCAAAATATTTATCTTTAGTCCCCATCCCCAACCCCCCCCCCCCTTTTTTTAAGGTATCAGTCTAACAGCATGCTTTTTATTTCAGTCTTTTTTCAGCTTCTACATGTAAGGTAGGCCTGACCCCAAAGGTGAAGTAGATAGCGAGAATCTTGCATGCATTACAGTAGATCGTTCCAAGGGACCAAATTGTTCATCCTAAGTTTTTTAAGTGCTGTGATAAAAAATCTTAATTATTTATGCAACTAAAAGGAATAGCTGTCTGTGTCCTTATTTTCTTTGTAAATTGCTTAATAACTTCAAATGCTTAAAAAGTCTTTTCCAAGTGACATGTAAACCCCCTTTCCTCTTCGCTGTTCTCATTTCTGAATCTTTGATTCAGTCCTTTCATGAATTGCTATTGATGTTGTTTAGTTTTCAGAGGTTGAGGAAAATACCTTTTCTCATGAAAAACAGCATTCTTCATTAAATTTCTCTCCATGGAGAGAGTTTATTTTTGGAATACCTGCAGTAATATTTAGAACTTATTCATAAAAACACCTTTCTCTTTAAAAACACTTAGCTCTTAAATGAGTTAAGTCTTATTTAGCTGAAACCATTATATGAAAGACATACTGGTGTGCCCTGTAGACTCCTCTAAATGGACGAGCTCGTGTCAGCTTTACAAAGTCAGGAGATGGGAACCCCTCTAGAAATCTTAATTCTCCTCCTTAAAATAATTTAAAGAACCTCCTAAATGGACTTCTCTTATTTTGCTTGATTTTTTTCAAGCCTTATATTGCATAAGAGGGTTTTTTGCATTTTGCATAAATTCTGTGTGCAGTCATGGGGATCTCACATTTTTAAACCCTCCCCTGCAGTTTCTCTGGCTCAGCTCTTCTGGCCAATTGCCTAACCTGCTGGAGTTCTAGGGGAGGAGAAAAGATTGAGAGAAGTGGTGTCTCCTCCTGGTGCCTCCCTCTCGCCCCTGAATTCAGTCCAGCCAGTTCAGTGATGGGGCTTCCCAGGGCAGAAGAGTGGAGGTAAGCTCTACAAACCGCAGGGCCTGGCTGAGTGGGGAGGCAGAGCACTCAGCAGAGCCCGGAGGGAAGACCCCGCTTCCTGAGGGCATGAGAGCCACACTGATGACTTTTTTTTTTTTTTTACCTCCACAGTCACAGGACAGAGTAGGGAAGGGGTAATGGTTTTAAATAGAATGGGATCTCTTCATAGAGCAGATGTTTAAGAAAGCATTTCTTTTTGTTTTTAAAACTGTATCTTCTTACTTCCCATCCCCAGCTTTTAAAACAAGCACATAAGATAAATGATAAGTTGTACTGTTACTTATTTGTTGTCTTTATGTAGCAGGTTGGTTTTTAAAACGTAAAATAGAAATGTGTGAAGTAGTGGATTTTTTTTTTTTTTCATTACAGATCCCTACTCTGTAAAAAGAAATGTGGCAAGGACCCTAAATAATCAACCTGTGTTTGAATATATACTTCATTGTTTAAGGACAACATATAAATATTTTGCTCTTCCACACAAAGTTATGAAATCCAGTCTTCCAAAGCCTCTGAGTACTGTCAGCTGTACTTCTGAATGTTCTAAAGAAATAGCAAAACACGATGCAGAGGTACAAGCAAAAGGTGATAAACTCAAAAACTCAGTTTTGCCTCAAGGTTCTGGTGCTGCCAGTTCAACTGCAAACACCTGCAAGGCACAGCCACTTACTCTTAAAGAGACTGCTAAAAACTTTGAAAGCCCATCAGCAGAGAAAATGAGAAACTCACACATCGTGTCCACCTGGAAAACTCTGACTGTATTAAGGCAAAAGTCAGTTCTGGTGACTCTAAGGACATTGAAGTACATCATCGGGAAACAGGAAATAAAAATAAGAAAGAAAAAAGTGGAAAGGAAAGCAAGCATCCTTTGACTGCTGATGATCAAGCTTTAAGTAGTAGCAAGTGTGGAGCATTTGTCACCTGTGGCAGCCCAGGAAATAAGGAGACAGATACCACTTTGGATCTAGAAGGCTTCAGAAATCCTATAGCTAAAGAGTATGATGAATTTCCTACTTCCTTTGCCAAGGCTGATGTTGATGAACAAAGCATAGAAGGTACCAGTGAACTTGAAGATGCTATAAGCCGCTTTCCCCCTTCAAGACAGAGCCAGATATCAGGAATCCTTCACTCTGATGAGGAAGAGGAAGACGAGGAGGAGGAAGAAGAACCCCAGCTGTCCATTTCCCGAAGGAAAGATGAGGATGACATTGCTAATGGAGATGAATTAGACAACACCTTCACTGGATCAGGGGATGAGGATGCCCTGTCTGAAGAGGATGTGGAATTAGATGGATCTGCTAAGTATGAAGACTTGAAAGAATGTGGAAAACACCATGTAGATGGAAATCTACTAACAGAACTTCATAAAATCAGCCTTAAAGAAGAAAGTATATGTGAGGAACATTCACCTGTGGACCAGTCTGATTTCTTCTATGAATTTAGTAAACTTACCTTCACCAAAGGCAAGGTAATCACTGCCACTCCTATACATGGAACTAGGAGACTTGAAAGAGTTTTAATGCATGTACTTTGGATTTTCATGTACTAAACCAGGGCTCTCACCTGTCTCAGTAGTGGTTCACTCCAGTGCAGCCACTAGGTCCACTGCCCTCATTAATCTCTTGGGAATTTGCAGAGGGAGAAAGAAATGCTGTTGGTAGTCAAAATAACTACCTTTTTCTCCTGAGTGTGTTTGGAGTGGCCATGCCACTGTATTTTCATTCCTTTGGAATATGAGGTGGAGGATGTGTACTTTGAAAAAAGATTCAAGGCTCTTTTATTTAAATCTTGTTTTGCTTTGCCATCTTCCTGCAGTCTCCTACAGTAGTTTGCAGTTTATGCAAACGAGAGGGTCATCTAAAGAAGGACTGTCCTGAAGACTTCAAAAGAATCCAGCTGGAACCTCTGCCACCATTAACACCCAAATTTTCAAATATCTTAGATCAAGTTTGCATTCAGTGTTACAGTAAGTTATTAACATTTCTTTTTATTTGTCAAAATATTAAATTGATGTTTTCTGAAGAGTTAATCTGATTCACTAACCCATTAGCTTCATTATCCAGGCTGTCTTTTGCTTTGTTTATTAGTCATAGTATCCATAGTACTCTGTGTATCGTGTTCTATTTGGGACATGCAGTAATTACTTGTTAAAGAGAGATAGGGAAAGAGAATCTTTTAAGGCTTATGATTGGAGTACATCATTTCCTGACTGGCATTCCTTGAAATGCTTTTCTAGGTACCTGCCATTAATAGTATTTAGTAACAAGAAGTATTCCAAAAGTCAAGGGGGAATAACTGTATATCCTGCCCCCCCTCCCTTAGAGATTCTCAGGGCATATTAGCATAATAAAGGCTCCTAGAAATGTTTAGGTAATAAGCTTATTTAATAATTCTTTTATCTAACATTTCTAAAATTTGAGCTTAGAATACTTTTTAATTAATGTTAATAACCTTTAAGAAACATCAGTTTGGGGAAGTGTTGGTGTGCAGAGGTTTAAGTTCTACAAGGAAAACCATTTGATGGAGAGGATTGCAGCTGCTAAGAGTGGAAGATTATGACACATCACATTGCTGCATGTTAAGATGTCTGTCTGAGCCATAAGTCACTTGTTCTTAATCAGAGATTTGTTCTTCAAATCTCTTTGGAGAGAGTAAGGGATGAAAGAAAACTATTAGTTCTCCTTAGGGGGAAAAATGTGAATATACACACACACACACACCCCCCTATAAAATGTGTTTTATATATATGTATAAATACATACAAAATGTTATGTTCACATCTGCCTTTATCAGGCTCTGGGCCTCTGTGAAACCCAGGAACAGAGAACCCTTGTGCAGACTGGTTTCCATCTCAGGAACAGTTCTTGGTGATAGACTCTGTGAAAAAGGCATCTTTATTGTATGTTGCTTAATACTGTCTACTGAGAAGACACAAAATTTTAGGGTTTGGTTTTTTGTTTTTTTTAGCTAACTAGGTTTATTGAAAAATATTTTTCAGAGAATGTGAACAATCTTTGTTTCTGAATGTATCTGTTTATTTTAAACAGAGGATTTTTCTCCAACTGTTCTAGAAGATCAGGCACGTGAACATATTCGGCAAAACCTAGAAAATTTCATAAGGCAGGAGTTTCCAGGTAAATAATTGTTTAGCTTTAATAAGAACATTAATTTTGAGCATAAGAAAGCAGTCTTGCAGTGATGGTGGGGACCAGGGCTTCTTTGTTTCGTGATACTCCTAGGATGGTTTTAGGTCTGTCCAGTCCTAGTTTACCAACAGAGAAGACAGTTGCAGTATAGCATTTCACTTAGCAGATACACATGAACTTCATTTATTAGTTGAGAGTCAAGGTTCAGACCTCTAAAAAGTGAATTTATTTAAAAAGTAGTAAGCTTACATTATTAAATGTGCTGAGGTGAACCACATTTTCCTTGAAATGTCCTTGCATGTAAGAATAAAGTGACATTTGATAATCTTTCGTGTCTTCTATAATTTGTATTTATTTATAGTAAATTTTGAGAGGAAGTAATTTATAATAAAAGACTAGTTAATAAAAGAAAATATTATGAGATTATTATAGAACACTTAATAACTGAGTATTTTTGATTCATAAGAGAGTTGCTTTGATCAGAAAATTAAATGTACTCAGGTTAGTTGTTACTTTTCATATATCCCTAACAGGAACTAAATTGAGCTTGTTTGGCTCCTCCAAAAATGGATTTGGGTTCAAACAGAGTGACCTTGATGTCTGCATGACAATTAACGGACTTGAAACTGCTGAGGTACAGTAACCACATAAAATTGATTGTGGTTTTGGATTTGCTGTGGGGTGTGTTTTGACAATCTTGATTCACAATTCAGCATGGTATTTTCCAAATTTATCAGGGTGTATCATATGGAGTATGCCATTTGGCACAATCTGGGCAAATAAATACATTAGAAGTTTATAGAGGTGAATGTGAGGAGTAGAAAGGCTTGAGCTTCCAACCTGTAATACAAACTGGATATGAAAGTGACATCTGGGAATTCTAGAAAGCCAGACTAGCCTTTCCAGTGTCCCTTTGGCATAGCCACTAAGCTGACTCAGGTGCATAAATACATCCACATAAGGTTTTCTGTGAAGTTTTAGAAGGCAGCCAGTGTGATACAGTGATGAAAGTGAAAGTCACTCAGTTATGTCTGACTTTTTGCGACCCCATGACTATACACTCCAGGGAATTCTCCAGGCCAGAATACTGGAGTGGGTAGCCTTTCCCTTCTCCAGGGAATCTTCCCAACCCAGGGATCAAACCCAGGTCTCCCACATTGCAGGCAGATTCTTGTTACCAGCTGAGCCACCAGGGAAGCCCATGGTACAGGGATAAAAGAGTGCTAAACTGGATTCAAGACAGGCTTGTCCATCTTTGGTTGCTTATCTCTAATACAGAAATGAGATTTCCCTTGCCTTGGAAGATTGTTGTGCACCTCAGCTTGGAGCATGTATGTCAGAAGTCAGTGAACTCCGGCCTACTGCCTGTTGTTTTTTTTTTTTTTAATGTCAGTTTTATTGGCATTCAGCTACACCCTTTCATTTATGTATGGTCTACATCTGCCTTCACTCCAACTCCAGGGTTGAGTACTTGCAACAGGCCATATGGCCCACAAGGCAGAAAAGATTTGCCTCCTTGATGGCATTTGTCAAATATAAAATACTGTGAAAAGGTGTAAAGTTTAACAAGTGCTAAATCCATCCCCTTTTTTATTTACAACAGTAGTCCAAATGCTGCACATCCAAATCAGTGGTGCTGCTGTTGCTCTGGATCTTCTTACGCCTTTTCTGAGTTTAGGGTTTTGTCCCTTGATGCATCTGATTTAAGAAAATAGCCACAGGTTATCTGGCGTGACTTTGGTGAATAAGGTGGATAAGGACGATTGGGTCCAATATGTGAATGACCTGATTATGCATCATTGACATTGAATTTTTACATGATTAATAAACTAGTTGTGAGGGCATTTCTAAATTAAATTCCAAATTCTGGGAAGTATGTAACCAACTAACCAACAAAAGGACTTAATGTTAAAAAGGTCAGCCCAAATGTTTTTAAATATTTGAAATGTTACTCATATTTGCTGTATGACTTTCTTTTTGTGCATTGTATGTTTGACTAGTCCTATGGAGAAATAATCTGAGCTTAATCATACCCCAAAGCAGTTCATCAGCTCTTAATTAAGCTATAATGAAGATTTGCCAAGAATGAATAAGACAGGCCACAAAAGCTCTCTCTCATTAATTCTGTCATATAGAGGAAAAAAATTGGAGGTTCTTGGTGGTTCAGAGACTTTTCTGAGGAGACTGATTTCAGCCTTTCCTGCTCTTCTAAGAGCAGTTAGTAAGTAGGGTGCATGAGGATTTTCATATCCTTAAGATATTTCTATGAGTAGGGATTAATGCTCACCTAAAAAAGAAAAATGAATGTAAAGCAAATTGAATTTAATGTTGTTATTTCTGGAGGAAATGAAACCAAAACAGGGTTAGGAACCTGTCTTGTTTTTTATTCAGTCTGTGCCATTTTTGTTGCAGGGGTTGGACTGTGTAAGAACTATTGAAGAATTAGCAAGAGTCCTCAAAAAGCATTCAGGTACCTCTATAGCTTTATCTAAAAAATATTCTCATCTTTTGTATTAGTGTTTTGCATACTTAAAATTTACAAATGACTGAAACAGTGTAGTGGCTCATAGGACATTTATCGCGTTGGTGTCTTTGAAAATGGTTAAGTATGAAAAACTGAGGAATTGGTTATAATTTGTATGCATATTGTTGCCCTGGTTTTATTTCATGACAAAATGTATACTATACACACAAGAAATTTGGGAATCATTTTGCCTTATCAACATAGTGTAAGTCAAAGTGTAGGTAAAGGTTGCTGGCCATGACGTGAAGTAGAGTGGAAAGCGCTATGGACTGGGGTGATGGATTGTACTTGCAGCTGTTCAGCAAGTTGTGCATGACCCTGGACAAGTATTTACAGCTGCAAAAAATGTACAGGTTTTGTAGTTGTGCACAGAGCTGAAATGCCATTAACATATTCTTCTGCCTGTCTTTGTCAGAGGTAGCTGTGGATGCTGTTAACAGTGAGAGTCTTTTAAAATGTGATACATCAAACGTCTGTGCTGAGAGTTAAAAATGAAAATGAGCAAGATGTGGTCCTTGCCTTTGTGAAACTTAGAATCTATGGACCATCCATAAAACGCTTTCTTCTATCTTAGTCAAGAATAGGTTTAAATCCACAGCACGGGCATGCACACGTAAGTGTGCACCTGGAGTACCCCTTTTATTTGCATTTTTTATTTCCATGAGTTTAAAGAGGATACCATGTGATTTTAAATATCAGGGGGAAAAATCTTAATTTTGTTTTATTCCTAATGAAAAGTAACCCTAGAGCATCAGTATTTTTTTTAATGTGCTTTGATATCATTTTTATGGTCATTGAAATAAGCATTATGGGAATTTTACCTCTCAAACTATATGTTTTTTTTATTTTTGTTTTTGAAAATTATGCAAAGAAACTAGATTGCTACGTTGCCATGACTATTAGGTATTTCATAGTGAGGTAGGTTTTGATTTTTGATTTTGAAATAATTTCATATGTAAAAGAAATCAGCAAAAATTGTACAGAGAATTCTATCTGCCCTTTGTTCAGTTCCACCAGTTGTTAACATTTTACCACATTTGATTTATCATCCTAACTCTTGCTTCCTTGTAATTCTTTTCTGGACCATTTGCGATTAAGCTGCAGACATCACTTCCCTTTCTCGTAAAAAACCTACACTTTCTAAGAATGAACCATGTTAAAAATAGGTCATTTTTAGACTAAAAATGACTTTTATAACAGATTATAATGTAATACAGATTGCATGGAGCAAAAATTAAATAATAGCTAGAAAGCGATGATTAAGAAAGCAGTTTTCCCACATATTTTATTGGTTGCTTGTTATGTGCTCAGCACTGTGTTGGGCATGTAGGTAGGATAGAGAAATAAGTCTACAGGTCTTTCCTTTGACAACTTTCAGATCTCAAAGGTAAGATATTCTCATAGGGTATGGAACAATATATGATGGTATTCATTTATTAAAATAACTTGTGGCGCCTATAGTAAGTATTAAATAACTTCTGAGGAGAGAGATTTGGGGAAAGAGTTGGGTAATGGAGGTTCATGGAAGAGATGGGCTTGTTCTGGTCTCATGATATTGATGAACATGATTTGAAAAGGATAAGATGAGAAGTCATTCCGAAGATGCATGGATGTGACTATGAGAAACACTGTAGTCGATTTTGTAGGACAATGAGAAGATAATACATTTTGAGAGGAGTTTCAAGTGGGAACTAGTAGGAAATTGTGAACTGTGTTCGAGAGAAGAAACATAATCAAAGCAGAACTTTTTAGGCTGCTGGTATGCTCTTAGGGAAGATACAGTCTAAGGGACAGGGCAGAAGGATCTTAACCAGATGCCAGTGATCCTAAAAGGAAAAGAATATGAGAGATTCCAAAGGGAGATTTCCTAGATTCAAAACCTGCAAGGAGGAAATATGGGTTCAGGCTGATATCTGAACTAAGAAATGGGAATGGGAATGTTTGCAGAGAACACCAGTGTGGAGTGATAGTTGCCATAAAGCTATAATTTCTAAGTTAACAGGCCAGCAAACAGAAAAGTAGAGTTAGAAACGTAGAGTTGCTAGTTAAGACTGAAGAACAAAATGAAACAGTTTTGTACTGAAAACCTTGAAGGAAGAGGCCAAGAATAAAACAGTTACGTGGGATTATGAGAGAGGTTGAGGACCAAGCTTTAATTTATAAGTGTAGAAATTAAGGAAGGACACTGAAAAGCGAGCTGTTGGAATGGTGAAATAGGACCAGGATGATGTACTGTGAGTAAATCCTAGGGGACAGGTTCATAAATGTCATCATGGTGAATTAACAGTGTCAAATTCTAGAATTTCTCCATCTAGGAAGGAGATGGGGAAAAAAGGATACTTAATTTATAGCCACCATGCTGCTGCTGCTGCTGCTGCTAAGTCGCTTCAGTCGTGTCCGGCTCTGTGCGACCCCATAGACGGCAGCCCACCAGGCTCCCCCGTCCCTGGGATTCTCCAGGCAAGAACACTGGAGTGGGTTGCCATTTCCTTCTCCAATGCATAGCAAAGTAATTAATGGTGGCTTCTGAAATCAGACTCCCTAGTTTTAAATCTTGGGTCCCTGCTTGCTGGCTGTATGATTCCAAAAAGTCACTCACCTTCATTGTAAGCACTCAGTTTCTCATCTGCAAAGCAGGAATAACAATAGGATTTAAGATTAAGAAAAATAATACAGTACAAGGCCTGACTTGCTGAGTGTTCAGTAGATAGGAGCTTCCTTGCCCCTTCTCCCCATTAGTATAAGTTAGACTTCTTCTGTCTCCCATGCAGACCTTTTCTGCTGAAATTCCTTTCATCTGCATACTTTTTTTTTCTGAATTCCAGATCACTAGGCATCTGTCCTTCTAGATGTCACCACTTAACTCTCTCAAAAAGGAGCTCGAACCTCAGCACCCAGAATAAACACATCTTTCTCTCTTCCACTTCCCTTCTGCTACAAGCACCACTAGCTGTTCTTCCTTCTACATCCTCTTGGTTGTTGACGTTGAAATCCTTGCAATCACCGAAATGAATGAAGTGATAATTAGCCAGTCCTAGACTAGGTTCAATAGAGTCAGACATACCTAGATTTGAATTCCCACTCCACAATTCATCAACTGCATATTCCTAAGCATGTTCATTTCTCTGGGTCTGTGTCATCTTTTGGGTAAGGGTGAGTGGTCTTAGATGGTGATGTTTGTAAGGGAATCTGGGTGTTCAGGAAATGTTCTTTCTGTTATAGCCTTCCTTTCCCCTACTTTTCCCCAACCCATCCAGTTAGAGGTGCTCTCAAACATGTCTTGCTGCTTCTCTGCATTCCCATGCCGCCATTCAAGTTCAGTCCCAGGTCAATTTTTATAATGGTCATCCTGTCTCTCTGCCGGGTGCCTCCAGTGGTCAGTGATTCTTCCCAGATTTTGCCAGTTCATTGGCATCTCTTTGCCTACAAGGATATATTTGTTCCATATTTGGGCTCTTCTCAGTTTTACTGCTTCTCCTGTTACCATTAGTCTACTCTGTAACTTGCACAATTCCATGGACGTTTCCTGAGCTTGTCATTCTGTCTCAGGCAGCTACCCTTTCCCTGTGTAGTTTTCCTTGCCTGGTAAATTCCCTCAGCCTTCTCTTTTTTTGCCTGTAGTTTTTCAAAACCTAGCTGAGGCAATATCCTTCTCTCCTGTCAACACTGATTCTTTTCTTATACTGACATACCTTCTAGCTCCATGATGAGTAACTTTTGTTTTGGGCATTCAGATGATTACTCATATGATGTAGGGCTTTTCTACATATAATGTGTGTAGTCATACAGAGAATAGGTAGGGTGCACATAGTCCATATTCTGTAGTAGTTTCCTCTGTTTTGAAGTTTATCAGACTGACAGCTCTATACACGTGCACAAGATCCAGTGTGTTCCTGAAGGGCAGTGGCTGCCTTGTTGATTCTTGTACTTCAGATATTCATGTGTTTAACAAATGTAAATTTTGCCAGAAGAATCTTGTTTGTTAATAACAGAATTCTTTGACTAGTCTTAGTGACTCACTGAGACAAGCCAAAGCCAGGTTTACTTCATTCTATGTTGGAACATAAGAGCAACTTAGACCCTCTGCTGCTGGATTTAATAACACTATCTTGTTTCCCAACCTAGGACTGAGAAACATCTTGCCTATTACAACAGCAAAGGTGCCAATTGTAAAGTTCTTCCATTTGAGAAGCGGTCTGGAAGTGGACATCAGTTTGTATAACACATTGGTAAGATTTTCCTTAGACTTTTTCTTTATGGAGTTAAGGGGAAGAAGTATCTCTTAATTTACTCAGTCTTTAAGTAAAATTAAGCCATTCATTTCATCATATTCATTCTTTTAGTAATTATTAGTGCTTACTAAGTATCTGACAGTGTTCTGAGACTGGGGATATAACACAGAATTGAGTTAATATTAGTATTCATTAAAAATGAGGTCAGAGTGGCAAGTGTTTTATTGTTTTTTTTTTTTTTTTTTTGCTTGAACTTTGTTTAATTTTGGGGGGTTTGTGTGTATGTCTTTGGTCTCAGACCTAGTTTGTTTTCCAGGCTCTCTGGAACCTCTCTAGCCCCTAAGGACATTTAATATGAATACTAGGCAGGGATACAGATCTTATGTTGAGTTAAAGGGAACTGATTATTTTTATAGCCCATAGTTTCTAGGATTGTTTAGACTAAGGTGGCCTGAGATCAGATGTCACTTGTAATTATTATCTAGTAAGTTAGTAAAGCTACTCTTTAGGGGAAAAATATTAGTTTCAGTCTAAATGTCTTCATCTTAAAAATGAATTACACTGTAAACCTATTCAGAATATTTCACCTTAAAACTTTTTTTAAGGTAGTATAATTTCCCTTTTAACAGGCCCTTCATAACACAAGACTCTTATCTGCTTATTCAGCCATTGATCCCAGAGTGAAATATTTGTGCTATACTATGAAAGTATTTACAAAGGTAAGTATGCTTACTCCTGAGATTTCCTCAGGAAATTTCTTTACATCTTTAAACCTTGTTGAAAACGTAAGGAACAAACTCAGTCATGTAGAAAACAAACTAGTGGTTACCAGTAGGGGAGACAGGGATATTATGGGATTAAGAGACACACTACTATATGTAAAGTAAATTAGCAACAAGGATATGTTGTACAACACAGGGAATGTAGCCACTGTTTTGTAACTTTTTTTTGGCCACACTGCAGAGCTTCTGGGATTTTAGCTTGCTGAGCAAGAACAGAACCTGGGCCCTCCACAGTGAGAGCACAAAGTCCTAAACACTGGAACACCAGACAGTTCCCTGTTTTATAATAACTTTAAATGGAGTATAATCTATAAAAATATTGCATTACTGTGTTACACACCTGAAACTAATATAATATTGTAAACCAGCTATACTTCAATTAAAAAAGAAAACATAGGCCTATATTTTTAAAGAACCAGAGCCAACTATTTGAGAAGCCCTACTGAACAAACTAAAATGTTACCTTAATGTACATGGTAACCTAATATTGCTTGTGGCTGATAGTTCCACAGCTTTGTTGGGGTTTTACTTTTTGTTTTTTGTGTTTTTTTTTGGTTGGTCTTATTTGGTTTTGTTGGCATATATTAGCATTTGAAAAGTGTGATTTTTATATTAGTGCCCTCTAGAAGCACCTTACTTTTAGTGACAGTAAAATAGCTGCAAGTGTAGCAGAAGACATTGGTGATCTTTCCTTTGTTCCTCCTTTTCCTTATCCCCAGATGTGCGATATTGGCGATGCTTCTAGAGGCAGCTTATCGTCATACGCATATACGCTCATGGTGCTATATTTTCTTCAGCAGAGGAATCCACCAGTTATTCCTGTCCTTCAAGAGGTATTAGTAAAGGAAATTGTATTTGTCATCTGTAGAGTTGGATGATTTTTGAGCCCTCTTCCTTCTCTAAAATTCTGTGGTTCTGTAGTTAAAATTTTTACTATTTTCCTACAAGTTTTTGTATCAATGCGCTAAGTTTGTAATCCATACTAATAGTTTAAAAATTAATTTCAGATATACAAAGGTGAAAAGAAACCTGAAATATTTGTTGATGGCTGGAATATTTATTTTTTTGATCAAATAGATGAACTGGTACGTATTTTAATAGTAAAGATTTTTTACATCCTTGACTGAAAGTTAGCTATACTGTGCTGTAGTGTAGATGGTCAACAATTATATTATCACTTGTTATATTTGTTTATATTGTGATAGTAAAAAAAAACAAACTAGCATATAAAGATGATTCCTTTGAAGTTGAAAATATTTTTAAGCCAGGTGAGTTTCTAGGGACTGTATCCAGGATTTCTTTACTGACTAGTAATTCAAAATGGTTAAATAGCTTTACTCCAAATGAACAAATAATTTGCTCTGTGATTTCCTATGGAATTTAGAAAAACTCTTTGAGTTACAGAGGTATAATAACTAGGTGTCACCAAGGCTCTAAAATTTATTTCTAGATTCTTCCACAAACATACATTCTGAGGTTTGACATTTAAAACCAGAGCACTTTCTGTCTCTGGGTCATAGGTTAAAGATTAATAAACTCATGTAAATGATACTTAAATTTAAAATAGAAAAGTTTTATAATTGTTTTTATGTATTTAAACTCTAGTTAATTAAAATAAATCCAGATTTATTCCCTAAGATATAAATGATTATTGATATTAACATTTTACTATAGAGCATGATATCTCTTGTTCCTTCTATTTCTAGCCCAACTATTGGCCAGAATATGGAAAAAATACAGAATCTGTTGGGCAGCTATGGTTGGGACTTCTTCGTTTCTACACAGAGGAATTTGATTTTAAAGAACATGTAATTAGCATCAGGAGAAAAAATCTGCTTACAACTTTTAAGAAACAGTGGACATCAAAATACATTGTTATTGAAGGTACTAATAAAATCTAACTTAAAACTGAGTAGAATATAGAGATTGAACTGTTGAGGGTATTCTTGGTCCTTGCAGAGCTCTTCCCAAGCCACCATGAGCCACTGATCAGGATGCGCTTAGCAGTTGCCCCATTACTGTCCGTGTCAGGCAAACTTATCTGTTTCTTTTTTTTTTTTTAAGACTGATGCCTTTGTGTGGGGTTTCTTACAAATCCAAAAATCTTTGTTCACCATAAGTCCTTTATCTTTATTTAACGAGTTCTGGAAAATAAAGTTGCTATAGAGATAAGCCAGCTTCAAAAATTTGTCATTTAGTTTGCTCATGCTGAATGCTAGGATTCATGGGCCATATGTGTTTGTATTTGATTGTTTATTTCCAATTTGGGGGATTTTTGTTTTTATCTTTGTAGATTTTTTGTATTAACTTTATATATATTTGTATGTACCCAGATAAATTTATTATATACATAAACTTTTTTCTTTTAGATGTTTGTAGTCATTATTCTGAGACTTGCTTTTTACACTGAATGGTTTTACTTTGATCCTCTCTTCTGTCTATACACCAAATTATTTTCAGTGGCTGCTCAGTATTGATTTGTATAGTTGATTTACAATGTTATACTAGTTTGTCAGTTGATTTACAATGTTATACTAGTTTCCTGTGTACAAAATAGGGTTTCAGTGTTTTTATAGAGTATACTCCATGTAGAGTTATTATAAAATATTGGCTGTATCCCTTGTGCTGTACAGTATATTCTTGTTGCTTATTTATTTTATACATGGTAGTCTGTGTCTCTTAATTTCATAGCTCATCTCGCCCCTCCACACTTCACTTTCCCTACTGGCAACACTAGTTTGTTCTCTATATCTGTGAGTCTGCTTCTGTTTTGTACATTAATTTGTTTGTTTTATTTTTTAGATTCCACCTATAAGTGATCAATTTGTGGGATTTTAATTTTAAAGACAAAATGGAGTTTAAATGCTTAAAAATGGAATTGAAAATGCTTCTATAATTTTTTTAACTATAATCACCTAAAAAATGTGTTACTTCAGATGTTCTATTGTCATTACTTCTGCTTATTGACATTATTAAAATACGATGACTACTTACAAAATTAAATTCAGATGACCATGGATTATGGATATGGTTATAACTTCTTAGTATCCCAAAGCTAAAAACAGAACTTTGTCTTAAACCTTTACGTTATCACAGTGGATTCTTATGGTCTGCCAATTATTAAAATTCTTTTTTAATTTTTGAAGCATAGAATTATTAATATCCTTCCTTAGAAGGAAGACTTCTGACTAGTTTTTCTAGAATCGAGAAATTTCAATGGTGGTAGTTTGTAGTGTTTGTACAGTAACTAAGATTGTAGCATCTCTGCTACACCAAGCAAACACCAAAAATACTTCCACATAGCACACACATAAAAGTCACCAGAGGAAAGCATGACCAAACCTACTAGAAAGGTAACCTTATACCAATTATTAGTATAGGGTTAAACTGAGTGAAGGGTGCTTTTCTCCAGTAAACTCATAGTGGGTCTAAATCCCAAATGGTATACCCCAGTACATGAGAAGCATAACAAGACAGCCAGAAGGATGCCTCTTTTTACTTTACTCCTCTTATATGTACTATATACATCCTCCATTTCTTAAGTAATGAGGTGAAGGTGAAGGTGAAGTTGCTCAGTCGTGTCCGACTCCTTGCGACCCCGTGGACTGTAATGTACTAGGCTTCTCTGTCCATGGGATTCTCCAGGCAAGAATAGTGGAGTGGATTGCCATTTCCTTCTCCAGGGGATCTTCCCGACCCAGGGATCGTACCCGGGTCTCCCGCATTGGAGGCAGACGCTTTAACCTCTGAGCCACCAGGGAATGAGATTGATCCTCAAAAAAGGTTTTGTTTTGTTTTCCCTTTGCTTGTTTTTGGTTTTGTTTTGTTTGGTTGGTTGGTTTTGTTTTTAAGTTTTATTTATTTATTTGTGGCTGCATGGGTCTTGTTGCCATGCACAGGCTTTGTCTAGGTCCGGAGACTGCAGGGCACTTTCCAGCTGCAGAGAGTACAAGGGATTCTCATTGCGGTGGCTTCTCTTGTTGTGGAGCATGGGCTCTAGGGCTTCAGTAGTTGTAGTGTGTGAGCTCAGTGAAGTGAAGTGAAGTGAAGTCGCTCAGTCGTGTCCGACTCTTTGCGACCCCATGGACCGTAGCCTACCAGGCTTCTCCATCCATGGGATTCTCCAGGCAAGAATACTGGAGTGGGTTACCATTTCCTTCTCCAGAGGATCTTCCCAACCCAGGGATCGAACCCAGATCTCCTGCATTGGAGGCAGATAGATGCTTTAACCTCTGAGCCACCAGGGAAGCCTGTGAGCTCAGTAGTTGTGGCACACAGGCTTAGTTGCTCTGCAACATGTGGAATCTTACTTCCCCAACGAGGGATCTAATCTTAGTCCCCTGCATTGGAAGGCAGATTCTTAACCACTGGTCCAACAGGGAAGTCCCAATAAATGTATTTTCCAAAATGATTTTTTGTAAGGCTGTTAATTAGCAGGAACATTCAGTGGTAAAATGTTTTAAATGTATTTGTGTCCTCTGTATGCCTCTAAAACTAGTATGATTTGGTGATATCAGACTAATATGTCTTTTCCAAATAGTATTTTGTTGTCCAAAAGAAGCACCTTCTCATAATATGAAAGACTCTTTAAGAATTCAGATATAAAGCAATATCCTCATTTTTGATGGATACTTTTAGGGAAAAACTTTCCATATATTTAGAAATATATAGCACTTAGCTGTATTATAGACTTGAAACTCAATAAAAAGGCGCTCATTTTAATACTTTTAAGTATGTAACACTTTATTTTTGTTATATAGACTTCACTTAATGTATAAATAGTGGTATTTCCTGTTTATCTTTATTTTGTTTTCATTAATTTTCTTTACTTAGATCCATTTGATTTGAATCATAATCTTGGAGCCGGATTATCAAGGAAGAGTAAGTTTTGCTTTGTTTATAAATAATAATGCTTTCTCTTTTCCTGTTAATCCATTTAATTGAGACTTTGCTCTTTTTTTCTAAGTGACAAATTTTATAATGAAAGCGTTTATTAATGGGAGAAGAGTATTTGGGATTCCAGTCAAAGGATTTCCAAAGGACTACCCCTCAAAAATGGTAAGTGTCTGTTGGAAATACCAAAAAACCAGTTCCAAAAGCCTTGTAAGCACCTTTGTATACATTACTTCAGTAATAACCTAAATACTTGAAAGTTTGGTGAGTCTAGCCACAATTAAAGCCTTTTCATAAACATAGCTATTTTGAAGCCATTTGTCAGCAGCACAGGGAGAGAGAGCCAGTAGTGAAGTTTGGGTGGACTTCCCTAGATTTAGGAAAATCTAAATTTTCCAGTCTGCTTGCAAAGAGTAATAAGTACCTTAATGAAGCTAGGAGAGACACAGTGCTCCCTGTTCTAAAAATCTGTCCTCATATAACCTGATACTCAGGTTTTTATAGAACCACACTCAATAAAAGCAAAACAAAATTACATTATAAAAATTCATTTCAGTGAGGAAAAAGGGGGAAGGGGCTAGGAACTAGAGTGTTTCATGTTAAAAATAAAGGGGTTTTTCTCATGCATTAATTTTCCTAATTAAGACTTTTTAAATGAAGCTTAAATTATCAAGTATGTAAGCATGTCAGCATTTGATTACATCTCTGCATCTAGTTTTTGCTAGATATTGCTGTGGCAGTCTTCTACACCCTGCTTCTGAAACTTGTTCTAACAGATCACCTGGGGATTTTGTTAAAATGCAGATTCTAATTCAGGAGGTCTAGGGTGGGCCCCAAGACTGCATGTCTTGCAAACCCCTAGGTGATGCCACCTCTGCTGGTATTCAGCTTCATTTCAGTGGTAAGGAGGCTAGAATCCAGGCCACTGTCTTTCCTTTCCTCTGATACTTTCCTTCAGAAGCCACAGCAAAGCAACAACACATAGCTTCTTTCTTTTTAGGTTTTAGCCTTTTCTTTTTATGAGAAAATGAAGTTTTTGTACCTGGCTTCAGTTTTCCCCAAGTCCTAGGAAGCTGACTTACAGGCATATGTAGTGCTCTTGTTTAGAGTTGTGCTGGGGAAAAAGGTAGGGTTAAAATGTTCTGCACAGTGAAAAGGAATGAACCAAAATGAATTCAGGTAAACCGATCTTGAATTACACCTCTTAGTGATTTTAGATTTCTGGATTTAAACAGTATAATAATAATTATTAAAAATAATGATTTGTCAATGTTGAGATACAAGATCCCTGATTGATACTGGTTAGTTTTTGTGTTTGGATCTGATACTAGTAGTTTAGGTTTTTGTTTATTTATATTCTGCTAGGAGTACTTTTTTGATCCAGATGTACTAACTGAAGGAGAGCTGGCCCCAAATGATAGATGTTGCCGCATTTGTGGGAAAATTGGACACTTCATGAAGGACTGTCCTATGAGGAGAAAGTAAGTGAACATTCAGAAGGGTGGTTTTGTTTTTATTTTGTTACTGCACCAGTTTTCAAATGAGGTTCTCTTATACCAGGAAATAAACATATTAAGCCCAGAAGTTCTCAGATAACTTTGAGATTTTTTACAAGGAAAATGAAGTGATTTAAAACCTGACTTTAAGTCAGATGGCTAGGATTAACTTGAGTGTACAGGAGACAGTCTTCCAGGACTCATCCCTTTTCTAATTTTGGGCACATCCCTAATCACCCCTTGATCATTTGGTTATTACACTCTCAAACAAGGATGGAAGAGCAGAAGAGGAAACTGAAATTCTTCCATTTTACAGCAGTGAGAAGTCCAGAATCGTTTCCGTCATTGAAAAGTAAAATGGGTGGGTTTTTTTTAGGTTCTCAGTTATATTTCTGATATACAATAATGGGTGTACTGTGTGGGAATTTAGACTCAGTAAAATTGTACTGCACTATAGGACCCTTCACTTGTATGCATTTTAATTCTTAATAATTGTTGTGGTGACCTACTCGATTTGGTCATCACGCTTTCTTCTGATAATGTTTTCAGGAGGGCAGAGGGAGATGTTTTTGGTTGCTTGCTTGGGATATATTCTTGTTTTGTGGTGGTGGTATTTTTAAGCGGATGATAATATTCTAATTTAAAAATATGGTACTTAAATCATCTGGAATTTGAGGCTCTTATTTATTACTTTATTTTTTATTCAGATAATAGCCACTGATTCTGTAGGGCAAGGAAAAAATAATGTTGACAGTTTAAAAGAGCACAAAGCTCCTTAACCATTGTTCTATTGTGAACCTAAAGTATTATGTCTCAAGTTTCCAGTGCTAATAAAGAATGCTGCTGCTGTTGCTAAGTCACTTCAGTCCTGTCCAACTCTGTGCAACCCCATAGACAGCAGCCCACCAGGCTCCCTGTCCCTGGGAATCTCCAGGCAAGAACACTGGAGTGGGTTGCCATTTCCTTCTCCAGTGCATGAAAGTGAAAAGTGAAAGTGAAGTCGCTCAGTCGTGTCCGACTCTTAGTGACCCCTAGTGAGCCAAAGGAAATGACAACCCACTCCAGTATTCTTGCCTGGAGAATCCCATGGATGGAGGAGCCTAGTGGACTACAGTCTATGGGGTCGCAAAGAGTCGGACACAACTGAGCGACTTAACTAAACTAACTAGCGAGCCAAAAAGTTTTAAGAAATCATTCCAAAGATAATTTGAGTTTCATTGCATCAGTACCAGAGAGGTATTAAATTAAGGAGTTCTGCTAATTGCAAAAACTGGTTTCACAGCATTAGAGTAATTGTGAAAATGAACAACTACACCCTTAAGCTCTGAGGGTACTTCTTAGTACATTATTGACCAGAGACATATTAATGCCACAAGTGATAGTTTCTGCAGAAATCCCCCAGTCAAAAATACATTAATAGAGAAGATGTACTAAAATTCTTATTTTTCCCTCTGATGCCTTCTGTATCTAGTTGTCTCCTAAACCTGGAGGGGTCTTAATACTTTGTTAGGTTTCTGTTCAGATTTTTCCTACTAGTATTATATCTTCTACAGAGTGAGGCGACGGCGAGATCAGGAAGATACCCTGAACCAAAGATACCCTGAGAACAAAGATAAAAGAAGCAAAGAAGATAAAGAAATTCAAAACAAGTACACAGAGAGAGAGGTATCAACAAAAGAAGATAAACCCATGCAGTGCACATCTCAGAAAGCCAAGCCAGTGAGGGCAGCTGCTGAGCCAGGGAGAGAGAAAATCCTCAGGCCACCAGTGGAAAAGTGGAAGAGACAGGAGGACAAAGACTTAAGAGAAAAACGTTGTTTCATTTGTGGAAGAGGAGGGCACATTAAAAAGGAATGCCCTCAGTTTAAAGGCTCTTCAGGTATGGATGCCCATCATGCCTTGATGTTTGCACTCACATCTCAAGGGAAATCTCTTTTTTAGGGTTCTTAACTATTTTAGTTATATGTACAGATCTATTTACTGGATAAGATTTTGTTTTTCAGAAGGTAAACCCACCTCCCCCACCTTTACTTCTAATTCTCTGTGTTTTTAACCACTTATTCCTGGTTTTTTAAGAGGCTTGTCAGTCTGGTTGACTCTGATAAGTTTGGTTGACTTTTCAGATAAGATTATCCATGAATTGAAGACCTAGTAATCCCCAGTACTTAAAAAATATAACTTAAGACAGGGATTCCCCAACACCCCCCAGGCCATGGACCAGTACTGGTCTGCGACCTGTTAGGAACTGGTGAGCAGGGGTGAGCAAGTGAAGCTTCATGTGCTGCTCTCCGTCACTCCCCGTGGCTTTCATTACCTCCCGAACTACCAGCCTCCTGCCCCCTGTCCACCACCTCCTAGCACCCAGTCCATGGAAAAATTGTCTTCCATGAAACTGATCCCTGGTACCAGAAAGGTTAGGGACTGCTGACCTAATTGATCGGAAAACAAGCTACCACTTACTTGAGCTTTCCCAACTCAGTATGTACACTTCTGAAATGGAAGAGCCATGGGTAGGCATAGCTGAAGTGATCTCGGGACACCATACTTTGTGTGCAGGAGCCACTTACATTATTGTTTAAACACATGTGCTCACAGGCCTAAAAAGGGAAGTAGAAGAGAGGTGACACAGCTAATGGTGCCTCTGCCTGCAGAGAATCACCTCTGCATTTCATCATGTCTTCAGTGAGCATGGGTACTCTTACAATGAGGAAAAATGTATTTTCTGTCTATAGTTGAACATCATCCATAGATCTTGCCCCTGTGAGTTGTTGGATCTTAATTTGCTTTTTCTATGGAATGGGTGAAGCATCCATTTGGGGCATATTTTTAACAGACTATTAAAAGTAAGGGTACCTTGGAGTGGGGAGGGTAAGTGACAGTTTACAAGGCAGTTTATACACTCTCACTTTTTTTCTCAGAGCAAACCTGTGAAAGTGGATGAAATTTATTTAGCATAAAAATGAAACCCTGAGAAATAATGTTTTTTATTAAAGTAGTGACCCTGTTCATGTCCTCAACTGTAATGTTTATGGACAGCATAAAAAAGTCAGCACTGAAAGTTTCCTTAAAATACTCACTCTAGTCCTTGTCATTGCTAGAACACTGATACCTCTCTTCCACTTTATGATACCATATCAGCAATATAGTATCTCTTTTTTTAAGATAAGAAAGTTTTAGATCAGCCATCCTTATTTTTTTAAATGAGCTTTATATGAAAACTAAGTTCTTAAATTGTTTTATTATTAATTTTAAAATAGAATGTAAATGTTTATGAAATGTTTTATAGCTTCAGCTTGTCCTACTTCTAAGGAACTCAAACTTTTATTGCCCTCACAAGGGACATATAACAGAATAAAATGATGTTATAATTATAAGGGTAAAATGTTTAAAAGAAAATAAAAGCAATAGCTAACATTCATTGAGCACTTTCAGTGGGTCAGGCACTATTTAAGTACTTTACATGGGTAAACTCATCTAATTTTCACCAGAGCCCCATTAACTGTGGTGTTATTTTGATATCCTCAGTTACAGATGAGAAAACTGTAAACAGTATATATAGATAAGATGTAATACAGTCTCATCAAAATTCCTTTTGTAGGCTACCCTTCAGAACAGCTCACTGCTTTTACTCAGAGCAGGAAGTACATGGGCATTGCCTTCCTCTTTGATACAACAAAGTGGTGCAGGGATGCCCCTGCACTCCCCCAGCTTGGATGGATCTCTTCTTTCTAGCTAGTAGCAAGTTGTAAATTGCCAATAGTAAGTGGAGTAAATAAAATAAGTAAAGCTTTCAAAATAGTAAAAGTAGGGAATTCCCCGGTGGTCAAGTGGTTTTGAACTTGGCACTTCTACTGCCGTGGGCCCGGGTTCAATCCCTGGTCAGGGAACTAAGATCCTACCAAAATTTTTAAAACATAGAACAACGATCCTGGCCATCTAGAGGGTAGCAGCCAATCAAGAGGGACAGGGGATGTCCTGGGACAGGGATGAGGTATTATTAAACGTACAGAAAACACTAGAATCTTGGTTCCTTCAGACTGCCATGTTTTCATATTAAATCAAGTAGTCAAAATATAAAACAAAAAGAGAAGGGGCTTCCCTGGTATCTCGGACAGTAAAGAATCTGCCTGCAGTGCAGGAGACCTGGGTTCAATTCCTGGGTCAAGAAGATCCCCTGGAGAAGGGAATGGCTACCCACTCCAGTATTCTCGCCAGGAGAATTCCAGAACAGCCTGGCAGGCTACAGTCCATAGGGACACAAAGAGTCAGACACAACTGAGTGACTAACACACACACACACCACACACACACGCACACGCACACGCACACACACACACAGTAAAAAGAATTAAAAGAGGAGTGGAGCTAAAGTATGGTGAATTTCCTCCAATAGCAATTAAAAATAATCAGCTTCTGTCTAAAGATTATGTTCTTCCATCTCATTTCTTCTAATACATTAGAATTTTGTCCACATAATATTTTGAGTAGCGCTTCTGTTGTCTCAACAGAAAATCTTTCTGTGCAAGTTTGAAACAGGGCCACTGCTTTCAATTTAAAGTAGGAACAAAAAGTGCTCATTTCTTTCTCAGGTCTGTCTAAATCAGATTGTGTATTTGGATCCCCTTCTTCATCTAACCCTTTGAGACCAGCTGGCACATTTGTTCAGGTAAACCTAGCTCAGACCCGAGCAGGAAACCCTCCCGTCTCTGCCTCTCCTGCAAACACTCTGAGCACAGGCAGCTCTGGGCCATTTGCTCGGGAGGGGCTGGGCAGTTCAGGTGGCTCCTGTGCTCTGCCCAAGGGGCCGTGTGCGGTGAGCTTGCTGTGCACCGGCTGCCGGGCGTGCCTTTCGGGGTCCTGCAGATGTGTCTTGCTTGTCGATTAACTTGCAAAGTTCTGCCACCCACATGCCTAATTTCAGCTCTCCTTGGATTTGGTTACAGTTTTCAGACTGTTGCGGATGCTGTTCCTTTCGACTTTGTAAACCAGTCTATTTCGTTTTTTAGGCAGTGCTTTTACATGAAGACCAAAAGAAACAAAAAACATCTATATTTTTGAGTCCCCAGTCAGGTATGTGGGTTTTTTAAAAAAACAAATGTGTGTTGTTTTATCTACTGCATAGTGTACCACATGCCTTTTGAGGCACTTCCTTTGAATAAGTGGTTTTAACAGTGATTGGACGTCAGAATAACTTGGGGAGCTTTTAAAAATACACTTGCCCTGCCCCCACCTTCATTTCCTAAATCAGATTCTTCAAGGGTTAGGCTTAAGCTTGTTTTCTTTTTTTTTAATGTTCTAGATGAGTCTTACACCATCCTTGAAAGGAACCATAGTCTCCAATTATTTGTTCCCCTTCTACACTTTTTGTTTCTGCTTTGAAATTGCCACTATCTTGTCAGCAGTGTATTCTCCTCATGGAGATTATTTGCCACCAAAGAAAGTAATCGTGGGCCTGAACACTGTCTCAACTATGTCATTTACTGGTCCTTCAACAAATATTAAGCTACACCTCCCA